>JAJEKB010024383.1:22898-35242 GCA_022393335.1 Macrotrachela quadricornifera | reverse complement strand
GACGCAATTTCTTTGCTAAAACGGTTGGCTATTCCTCTTGTTTTTTTCTCTATAATAAACTGTTTATTTTTTTCACAGTTGAATGACTTACTTGAAGTAGCATGCATACGACCATTGTGAAATATGAAAGTTCTTGGTACATTTGCTGTAGTAATTGGTTTAATTATCGCGGGTTTAGCCGAAACAGATGAAACATTAACTATTGATGAAATAGATATTGAAATAGGTGGAACATTATTAATTGATGAAGTTAGTGTTGAAATAGGCCGAACGTAAACAACGGGTGGAGTCGATGGAGGCATCAATAAAATAGCTCCTTGTCGATCATTCTTTGATGTTGTTTCTGGTCGAGCTGATGTTTTTGATGGTGAAAATGGTACAACTGATTCCTCTAAAGAAGGAATGTATAGATGCAAAATTAAAACAGATGAAGTAGGTTTGATTTGAACTGCACATTTACTACTTGAATCAGCTAGTCACTCTAACATTTCATTAACATTCAATTTGTCGACTAAATTCTTAAATAAAAATGATTCTTTTAATTTGATATAGAAAGACATTTAACTTACCATTTTTATCACATTCATTCACCGGATTATCAACATTTTCTTTTTCTGTTCCTGCAACAATTAAACTTTCAATTTTTTTTTAATTAGAACTTGGATCCAATGTAGATAGTCGTTGTCGTTTTGACGTTGGATGATTTTTTGAATATTTCATATTTCGTTTTTTTTTTCGCGAAAGTAAATGAAATATTGCATGCTGTATTTAGAAAAAAGTGAATGTGACATGAATATTATCTCTTTAATCTTCAACATTCTTTTAAACAAATGTGAACTATCAAATCGGGATAGGTTGGTAATGATGGTATTTCATTATTTTCATTGTAAAAGAGAAATGATACTATTAATCGATATACATGAATTTAATAACAGTACATCGGGTTCAAGTAATAATTTTCTTCGGAATTTGTTTGAAGAAATTTTTGTAATATTTTTATTTTTTTCCAATAATTTCATTTTCATCCAAGATTTATAATGGAGGAGTATCAGCATCAAATATATCTGGTGCGTTTGACATGGTAAACTTCATTTTTTAATCCATTAGGTTGATCAATAACTTGTTCGTATGAAGTAAATTCAAAATAATCAGTAAACTTAGGATTATAAAATTGTATTCGACGATCATTTTCTTTAGAAAAAAGTGGTCTAATTTTGTCTACAATTATAGTGGTCTTACCACCATCATGTTCAAATATAATTTTCATCTAAAAAAGAAAGCAAGAAAATTGATTTTATGTTTAGATTAAACAATGCACTGTTTCATTTGTCAACTCGATTTCAATACACTCTCAGTCTTTCGAAGACATCAACGTGATTTGTATAATCATAGTAACGATTTTCGTCTTATGTATTTATATGGTGGTTCGTTCAGTACACTTTGAAGTCTGCAAACCCAGTAAGATTTTTTTATTTTCCTTCTCAATTTCATTTTTAAAACTTTACATTATTTCTAGTTGGTATCGTTTTCATAATGACAAAAAATAAGCATTTGATGAAGATATGCAACCAAATGAACAAGAAGAAAATAACCATGAAAGTTTATCAAGTCTAGTTACTCAAGAGGCACCTTCAAATATAGATTTTCAAACGGAAACAAACAATTCAGATAATAATAGTTTGGAAAACGAATCAATCAATGCTAGTAATGAGACTGAAAGTTTGAGCGAAGAATAACAACTCAAAATATTTGAAAAACGTGTGTTATATATATTGTTTCCACTTCAATCAGTTTTCTATACATCTGAAGCTACTATTGATTTTGTTGGTAGAAGTCTTACACAGCTTTTTCTTGCAATTTCTAACAAAAATCTGGTCTAAAATTTTTATTCAATTCATCTCATGTGTCTCATTGCATCATTATTATAGAATTTTAAGGATATGACCATCTGTGTCAATCGATTAAAATCAAATCACACTCGAAAAGAACAAGCCACCGAATACTTTGAATATATTAAACCTATTAGCCGATCATACCAGATATATTGTAAAGCTAGATTGCTAGACAAACTCTGATTAAACAAAATAAAACTTCTAACAGTTATTCTCTTGTCTATAGAAAACTACGAAAAATACGGGAACTAAAACAGTCAAATACTCACATGTGCCTTTTTTAAATAGTCTTAAAAGATATCTACATCTACATGAAGTTCAAGCTGATCTAAATCGTGCAACACTTGATTACGGTCCTAATTGTATTTAGGATATTCATGATGGTGGTCTTGCTAGAAATCGTCCGAATTTTCAACACTCAACTTATCTGAAAATTGAACTAAATTCAGAGGACTTAACAATTACTAATCCTATATCACATCGTGCACATTCAATTTTCATCTTCTATTGGTCTTTGCTGAATGTATCTAGAGAAAAACGATCAAAATAGTCTCCCGAATGACTTATTGCTACATGTCCAAAATGGGCACGAAACTACAATTCGTTATGTCATACTATGAATGATTTTTTAATGAGAATAAATATACTATCTACTACTGATAGAGTAAGCTTTAATAAATTAGATGACGAAATCTTTTAATATCATTGAACTTAGGTATCATCGTCAATATAAATCGTAATGATGTGACTTATTTCGATGGTTTATTTTTCTCTCTGAGTCATTATCCGGGTCAAATGCAACTAAATAGCTTCATGGAAAGCGCATCTGCAATTCATTTTTTGCCACCTGTGCGATATACATCCTGACCATTTGGAAGATATTTCGTATGATGTTCCAACTATTACCTTAAATGAGTACAGAGAACGGTAAGATCTAAGCCTTTTCTTATCTTTTAATATTCTTGTATTTCATTAGCTGTACTACCTTAGAACTTGTTCAAGATAATACCAAGATGTACGGAAACTTATCTAAACGATATGGAATCAATAATCGAAGCTTATTTGACCAATTATATGATGTCACACGCCAATACCCATACGACATTATACACACCTTATTAGAGGTAAAAAAAGATTTCATTAGTTTCAGCTTCAAGAAAAGACTAAGTTTTTATTTTAAAAAAATGATGAAATAATCTTGTACATCATTTCAATCATGCAATATGCTAATGCATAAGAATAATAGAATTTAACAAAAATATTTTTCAACTTTACTTTCCCAAAACGAGTTGAATTTAACCAAAGACTTCTCTAGAAAATACTTACGATCGCTCAATGCTCGAAAGCTAAATTTGTATTAACTAATTATAGGGTATGTTTCTTAACTATCTCAATGCATTCCTAGTTTTGCATGGCGAAAGTTTATGTCACATTGTATCAATTTTGCTTTCAAGTAAATACGTTTTCGTATGTTGAAAATGAATTGAATTCAAAACCACAATTTGGTTTGTCACCTGATGAATTAGAAAAAACAAAATAATTTGGGCATGCCTTTAACATCTATGCAAACTTTTAATCTTTTATATAAATTTACCTTTCATCCTGAGCAAACTGTTTCAATCATCGGATTTTCCGCAGTATGATGCAATTTTAATATGTGTGGATATTCTTTCACTATGTTTCGTAAGAACTATTAATCGCCACACTCATGAACAATTATTTCATTTTATCCAAATACACAATGATATATTTGTAAAACTTTATCCAGAAAAAATGAAGTTTAAATTTCATTTTATGACGCATTTTCCGGCTATAATGAATGATTTAGAACCTTTAGTTTATGCATTATGCTTAGGAACAGAAAGAAAACATCAATTTTTTAAAGGAAACAAAGCTCACAGTTTAAAACATCTTGCATTGATATTGGCAAGAAGACATGAATTATAGTCATGTATCAATGGCCATTGTGCAGATGGGTCTTTATCACACACTACTCTGTCAGATGTACCTTATAGTCGACTTGGTGATCGACAACCAATCGATGATGGGCACATTCGATTTCTTATCGAAATTACATCTAAATTGCCTTTTAAACCTCTTTCCACATTGAAAATATTGATTGTAAGTGGACAAAAATATTCGCATAAGACGATCTTAAATGTTTCCGAAGAATATTTTCCATCTTTACCAATGGTTGACAAAATACGATGGATTCTTTTTAATGGAAAAAATTGTGCTTTTATCTGTACAATATACAAAGTCAAAGGTTATGTACAAAAGCTGGGAGCTTTTGAAGTGGAAGAAACGAACAAACTTGATTGTTTTCTTCTTCAAATCGCATGTTGTTACTACTGACGTCTTGCGAACCTTCTCTATTCGATTATGTTTTTTGTTATAACGAAGAATTGGTATAAGATGTATGGTGTTGACAAATGCCTATTGTGTTAATAGAAATCCATCCTTTCCATTTTTTTTTACGTCTATTATTGTATACTTTTTCACAAGTGACGACGTGGAGAGTAAAAAAACCTTTTACTTTGTCTTTCTTCTTTTCCGGTTACAACTTTATTAATCATAATTGTATTCCTTCCAATGTTTGACTATATCTTTTTTAACTCTATATCAATTAATATACTCTATTTTGGTTTTTTGTATGACTAAAGAGACGATGTTCGTCTAAGTCTTCCTTCCTTCTTCTCCCTACTTATTTATTTAACATTCTCCACTTCATAATTACAAATAAAGCAATATACTACTACTACTACTTGATTGTTTTCTTCTCGAAGCTATTTCTTATTAAGAAGTACTAAAGTTAGTTACATTAAGTGGACTGTTAAATTTTTCTTTACATTCATATGGTAAATCATTTCTCGTTTCATGAACAATTACTCTATCACTTAATTTTTTGCTATTTTCATTCTAACATGTTTCAGGAACATCTTTTCTTTAAAAATAAAGTTAAACTTACTAATTATTTAATAGCTAATAATAACATCAAAATCATCAATTAATCTAGGCACGCCAACAAGTAAGTGATCTAAAGTGAATAAAATAAATAAAATGATATAACTAAGTTGAATTTATTTTTTTTATTCGAACATGATCAATAAAAAAACTTCGTATAATTTGCAATAAACAAAAAACAAGATTATCTAAAATAAAAAGCTACACTAATGTTAAAATGATCATCTATAACATAACATGTAATGAAATGTAAATAATCGTTTCTAGTAAAATCGACAAACAGGCGAATGAAATATCGTATAAAAACGAATGAACATAAACAAAAAAAAATAATTTCATAGTTGGTTAATGTTACCAACCAGTAATATGTACAACAAATTGAATTTCACGAGAGGATACTAGTCTCTCTCTTTTTTATTTAATTAGTAAGGTATGTACATTATTTACTCTACTAGCTGTAGGATGAACAAATACACCTCAACTTAATAGCTGTTATTACTATTGATAATCGTTTTACTAATATTATTTAGAATATATCAATAATAAAACATTGATGTGTCTAAAAAAAGAGACACTTAATATTCAGCATAAATAGTTTTTAAGACGCTTGAGTGTCTATCAGATCTAAATGTCTACAAAATAAGACGTATCTCATGTTTAGTTCGTGTCTAAACTAGATTATAAAAGGATGTACTGTCTTGTAAGACGCATAGTATTTTTTACAGCGTTTATTTAACAGCTTCTCTCATTCTCATTCTATCTTTCTCATGCTAAAGGAAAAAAAGTAATGGTATTTGTTTTCTTTCAATAAGAAATAAATATCAAATATGTCAATTCATCGAATCTGCATCGATTGTTTCTCTTATATATAAATAATTTGTTATGATCATGATAATCAACAATAATACAAAAAAATGATAGAAAACTGATTCATATATTGTTTAATACATTCTATCACGAAAAATGTTACAGTAATACATACATTGTCATTTTATTTGCCATAAAAGTGAAGAAAGTAGACGCCGTTACTGTAATAGATCAAACACAGACTTCATGATATCTTTACAATTCTTATCTTCTCATGACATATATCAATATAGATGCGCGCTGTCATGTAAGAGATGTTGGAAAAAAACCAAAAGAATAAGAATGTACTTTAATAGTCAAAATAACTAAAGTTGAAAAAATTAATCGGTATACCAATGTAGCTATTATTGATGAATAATAATATGTCTTTAAAGAATATTATATTCTTGTTTTTAATATTAAAATAATTGTGTATCTTATTTTGATTTCGATTGAACCATTTTTGAGCGAGATATAGAATTTTAATTTACACAATATAATTAAAAAGATTTACTATTGATGATACTGTCCCCTACACATCCTCAGAAAAAAAACCCTGCATATTTAAAATACTACTAGTAAACATTATAATGGTTTTACTCGTTTGAAAAAGTATTGTTTGTTTCTCTTGATACATCAAGTTTCTGTATATTAATACATACGAGCATAAAATACTTTGCAAAATATCAAACGTTGAAGACCTTTCCAATTTATTGAATTATTTTAATTTGTGAGAAATACAGGAATAGTTGCGCATGATCTTTTATTTTTATAGAGTAGCTTTTTAAATCTTTTAATACTGTTTTATTTTCTTAAAAATTATTATCGTTAAAACTGTTTTGAAGATATGTCTAAAAAACTTTTCAAATGAATATTTTAAATAATTCCTTGTAAACTTTTTAGATAAAAAAAATATCCTACAAGATATAGCGTGGAATGCTTTACAATTTACAGAGTACAGCTTATTGTGATTATTTTTTAAAAAATCACAATATTGTGTGACAAATTTGTACAACGGCAATAAAAAACTGCATAGAATTTTGTTCTTTTCGGAAACAGAAAGTAGGCAATTAAAATAAGCTTTACTTTGTGGATTGTAGAACTTTTTACGTTGCTTCTTGTAATTTATTTTTATATGTTCAATAAAACATGTCATGAGATTAAAATGTGCATTGCAAAATTTAGCTATTCATTATGAGTCATCCGTTATGTTAACAGTAGAAAAATAAAGAGAAATTTTTACAAAAATTTTTGCTGTACAATAATAAAAATAGAATGTTGTAAGGTCAAATTTTTTTTAAAAGAGTGAAATTTGAAACTATTTCTTTTATACCAAATATATCTCTGAATATCTCATTTTATTTTATTCATTTTCGTTGTGACCGAACTATACAAGTAAGTCTGGTGTAAAGCTGTCAGAAACATAGTGCTAGCACAAGATTAGCTATTTCGTAACTTTATTTATATGAAAAGAACCAATGGCGATATCTAGTTTATAGGAGAAGAGATGATAATCGATTTTTCTGACTCGAATCTCGCAATTCGTTGAATTGGAAAGTATATATATTTACGTAGTCTGTATACCAAAAGCGCAGACTACAGAAAAGAGAATCATTTTGAGTACTTCATTAGTAAGATGAAATAAAAGAAAATATATTTGAAAAAATTACATAAGTTCACAGACATTTGATTTTAAAGGTTCAGGTTCAGTTTTAGTATGAGTGATAGTATGATTGTTCTTCAAGAGTTGCTCAAATGCATTTCTTAATAATATAAAATCTTTTCGTTGCAAAGTGCATCCATATTCATCTTTAAATTCTTCTTTAATGTCAATATAAATGGCATCTTCATGTTCTTTTAAATCGGATGCATACGTTAGAAGTTCTTCAACAGATTGAAACTTGTACAAGTTGGTGAGTTTACTTGGTACTGGAATACTTGCTAGCCATTGAACAATATCTTCTTTTGTCCATTGGAGAATTGGTTTGTTTGGAACAGTAGTAGCAGATGAATTGATGATATTTTTGACATCAGTTATGGTAGAAATCATTCTGTTACTGTTACGTGTAGCATAGTGACTGTTGATATTGTTTACTGTTTCTTTCTCAACACCAAATAGAATTCTTTTTCGAAGCTTTTCTACAGTCACCATGAACGATTGATCATCCGTAGATGGTCTGATATTTTCATAAAAACCCTTATACTCCTTGAACGGAACGTATTGAACGTTTATCATACGAAGATCCCAGCTGTCAGGTGGCTTAAATTTTTTACCAATACGAAGAGGAATCAGTGACTCTTTTTCTATCACTTTTAGGCGTTGAATCGCATATCCTAGTTCGTTCTTACATGGCACGCTGGCAAAATAGTCTTTCGTTAAGATGCAAATAATTATATCAGCAGCTTTCATAGCATTTACAATATGGTCCCATGGATCGCCATTAATTGATTGGAGACGATAATAGGATATCCAAATATCCAGTTGCGGATCCTTCTTTAATTCATCATATAAGGCGCTACAAAACCTACCATTACCATAACTGTAACTCACCATCACTTTCTTTTTCACAGAATTTGATTGATTAGCAAATGGATCAGTGTGTAAAGTTTCATCGGAACTTCGTTTGGCTTTATTCAGATTTCGTAAAATTCCATTCGCAGCATCCTGCAGCTTTTCTGTATGTTTTGGTAAATAATCATTTTGTGGATCTTCATCTTTTAATTCATTGAGTTTATCCAAAAAAGCTTGATTCTGTTCGAGTTCATGATTGAAGATCATCATGGATGTGATTCGATAGATAACATTTAATAATAGAGTCATGGTAAGAACATCTAAATTAGGCGTGTTGATGAGCATGTCTGAAAAAAAGCATGCACTAACAGGCTTATCATCAATAGTTTGTTGCAGAGTTATATTAATAAATTCTTCATTAATAAATAATGTGTTGAACACAAGAAGAAATTCTCTGAGTGGAATAATACCACACATTCGATTTTCATTTTGAGACGCAGATAATGCTTTTGACAATGCTTCTTTGAGGATTGGTTCGATTTTTAGTGTGTCATCATTGATATTTTCTGGTTTATAGAGTAAAGCAAGAGTTATATCGAATACAGTAGAAGCATCTGGATGGTCTGCTAATATTCTAGGACTATGTCGTTGACCTTGTAGCACTTCAAGCGCTCCTAAGAGATTCAAAGCATCGGCTCCTTTGTCATGTCGAGCAAAATTATAGACGATGCACAATGCCTTAAATGTGTTCTCTATATCAATTTTCCAACTTTTTCCAGATAACCAACTGAGAACTGTGGATGGAAAATATGCATCCACGAAAAGTGGTACTAAGCTTACACTAGCCGTTAAGTTCAAAAGTATCGATAATAGAATTGCCACATGAGTAGTATACGTGAACATCTGTATGTTTTTATCGATGTATTTTAGCCACATCTGAAGAACAATCTGTTGTTCAGGAAATTTGACAGCATCTAGCTCACTATTGAATATAGATTCAGAACATGCTAGTACAAGAACTCGTGCACCCCAAAAGAGAATACGTGCATAACATTTATCATTTTGTGGTGACATGAAATCTTCATTTAAAAAATATATCGTCGTTGGAAATGTAGCTAAAGAATTAAACATTCGTGAAAATATAGTCTGAGCCCATTTGTTATCATTCTGGAATGGATTACATTGTTCACTATTTTTTAATGTGTCACAAAGAAAGGAATCTATTTTAGAGCCTGTATCTTTAGTAATTTCAATACATCGATCATCATTTCGAGCCATAAGCACATTGTACTTGAGAAAGACCTCGACAGCGATAGATAATAACATTTTCGAATCTTCAATACTCTTCACTATCGATTCGATGTCTTCACAAATTGACTTACATATCTCATCAATATTCTCTTTCGAACCATCTTTCTCGTCAAGAAGCATGTTAATAGAGTCAAATTTTGCAAGAATTTTACAGTCGGATGCTGTTGGAATATGTGATGGAAGTAGTTCACCTATTTTCTTCTTAACATTGTTGATAAAACGAGTAAATCCAGCATCATCTCTCCATCGTACAGATGGATGTCGAATAAGCTTTTTACCAAGTTCTTCAACAAGCTCGAAGTCTTTATCAATAAAAACTGGAAGTAATGGCTTCGCCTCCATAGATGATAACGCAACTACCATACGACAAAATTCGGATTCAGAAAACGTCTTTGAAAGGAAAATGAGAACAACTGTCACGTTGTCTAGAGTATCTATTATATGAAACAAACTGTTTGAGCGTTCACCTTCATCGTCATCTTTTTTTTTCGTATCAACAGTTACTGATATGTTAAAATTTGCCTTTTTCAACGCATCGACTATCCGTTCACAGATAACTGAATCCATATTCGAATAAAATGCTCCAATCAACGGTCGTGAATCATCACTCGTTTTGCTTGCTTGAGTCATGGAGTTGTCTGAAATTTCAAAGTATATCAAATATTCTTAGTAAGTCAACAGAAAGAGACGCTTTACGTTAAGAGATTTATGAGATATATTTTGTTATTAATGCTTCAATTTTCAATATTGATAAATTTAATAACTCATTTTCCTTACGATTTTAAGTAAATTCTCGTTAGCAAGAGACATGTCATCTTGTATCTGTTCTCTAAGAGTTATCTCATTTGCACAAAAATAAGACCTTTCAAGCTAATTAAAACTGTTTTTTTTTGTGATGATTGTTTAAGAATATCTTAAAATAATTCCTTTGTCGGAACTTCTTTCGATCAAATAAAATTTTCAACTAATTACAAATGTCGTGTAAATATGCGTTGAAAAAGTTGTTAATCATCCATAAATACTGAGCTTTAAATGTGGTTTCATTAGTAACTCATTATGGAGTTTTGTATTGTCCATATAATCTAAAAACTTTCATTCTCTAGAACTTTTTTGAATCAGTGTTTTTTTGTAAAACTTTATGTCAATTTTCACGTCTTACTAAATTAATTATTTTAAAAATTTTTGACACATATAAGGATAGATGCCTTCCATTTTCCATATCAAAGAAAATGAGTCACGTGTCAATATCTTAAATGACTTTTACAAATAAAATGAAAATATAAGAAAGTTAAATTTGTATAATTCGAAAGGCTCAACAATAGCTTCAACCTAATGACAGTAACAATGGCATAAAAGAACAACGAAAATAATCACATCTTTAAGGTCAATACAGTATGTTCGAGGAATATGTTTGATTTATTATATAGCTTTATTTTGGAGAATGATGGCAGATTTGAAGAATGTATGAATTAAAAGAAGTTTAAAAAAAAGGAAACAATCAACTAAAATAGAATCGGTTGAATACTTTTGTATATTGCTCCTATATATGTTATTCGAAGTCAGATGTATCAAACATGAAAATTGAATTAAATTAAGTAATATTTGAATTTCAGGTATTCAACTATTTAATTATCGAATATTCTTTGAGAATGACTGACGATAATGGTAGAACATGCGAGCCCCTCAGTTTCAGATACTTCATAGTTGAATAGTTAAATATCCGAAAAAATCTTTATAATTGAAATCACCTCTCAAACTTGGCACCACTAGCTGTTTTTACATCATCTATCGAGTTTGTCATTGACGAAACTACTAGCACATTCAAGATAAAAATCAGTCACCATTCAATGAAAATTTGAACCGTTGAATTCGACAGAAATAAGAACAGACAAACTCTAATGAAGTTTCTGCAGAATCGTATCATCTTCTTTCGAGATGAGAGTGGGATTTCATTACACTTATCTCTTTTCCAGCAGAAGTGTTTCAAGACGGAAAGAACGGAGAGACAAGGATTATATTCCCTCTGATCTTTAAAAATTTTTAAAAACGTATCAATTTGTCCAATTTTCCTGGCTTTAAGACAGTTCTACTTTCCTGAAAGGTGTAACTGTAGGAAAGCAATCTAACCTGAACATTAAGGATTTGAATATGAATTTGACAAGCAGATTAATTGAGATTCTAAACGATGTGAGGAAAAAATGTTCCCGCTTTTTTAGATTTTATAACAATGCACAAGTAACGGTTTTCAGAAAATCTAACTCTTGAAGTTGCAACATATATTATAAATCTTAAGCTCAATTTCCTGTCTATAATGATGACTTCCATTTCGAAGATCTATATAACAAAAAACAAATGCATTTGTCTCCTTCGTGTTATCATGAATATTTATTGATAAATACTTAATTCAAATGTATGTTGGACTGAAATAGAATACTTTTAGCCTATATTGATAGTAAAGAAATAGATCATATTGGAAAATATACTGCCAATAAACTCGCTATTTACTAAATTAAAACCTAATAGGGAGAATGATCAATTCGAATAATCAAAAGTAAAAAATGAGCAATAGTCGAATGAAATCTTTATGTCGATTGAACTAATATTTGTTCAAAATTCAATTTTCTAGAAGAAAGTTGATTTGCATCTATTAAAAAGGTTTTTAATGAGAATCGATCGATTGTGTAAAACGACTATGAGAAATCGAAAATAAAAACATCAATACTTACGTTTAAATTGACTGTCTTCTTCTGTATTTTTTAACTTGTTTTTACGACATAATGTAAAGTATGAAGCTATTTATGGAGTCATTTTCTCTCTTT
>JAJEKB010024383.1:0-17898 GCA_022393335.1 Macrotrachela quadricornifera | reverse complement strand
ACATAATGTAAAGTATGAAGCTATTTATGGAGTCATTTTCTCTCTTTTTTTCTTTCGGTTTTTTTTTCTCATTCACATAGGATGAAAGTAATAGTTACATATGATTTAATTTCTTCAATTCATTCTTTTACACAAACTGAACAAAGCAAAAAAACTTATTCTTCGAAACTTCATATATTGTGTGTTAGTAAAGTACTATCATAAAAAATTAAGTTGATTCTTTTATAGTTATTGCCATTTCAATTTATAATGTTCGTTTGCTTTCATTGTGCACAATACTGAATAGTACGAACAAATTACTCTTTTAAATACAACAAAGATATATAGTGAAAAAAAACTAATTTATGTAACTTTGAATTATGCTTTATGGGAACAAATTTTCTTTTTCTTTAAAAATAAATACACAGAGAATTCCTTTTAGTGAAAAACGAATGTGTTTAAAAGTTATATATTATAAATAAATAATTATTTCAACAGAACAAACATTAATCTTTCCTATCGTTAAGCAACATTTCGATTTCTTCTTCTTATTAATCCATAAGATGAGAAAGAAAAATATAATGTTATTAACTATTTGTTTAATTCATTGTATTATAAATAATAGAAATAAAGAATAAGCAAGAAAGATGCATGCACACATTTGTTTAGAAATGCTTGGAAGCACTGTAGACTGTGTCAGATGCGAAAAATGATTGACAGCATAAAGAAATTGAACATAATGTGGTTTTATTGCAAATAAAAATTACAACGAATCAAATATGGTCGTTCAATGAAATCTCTTTATGTTACTAATGCTGAAAAGAAAAAATATTGTTTGAAATATTCAGTTTAGAAATCAGTAAAAGATTTGAATGATAAGATCACAAAAAATAAGATAAGTAGAAGACTTAGAGTAATGTTTTTATAGACAGATCAATCAAAATTAACTCATTTTATGCATTAATTTTAAAAGAGATTTTAGAACCAATCATATCTCATAGACAAAAGTTTACATAAATGAATGATTAAAAACGTGTTTCAAAGAATATTTTTTGTATGGAAAAGTATGCTTTAGCATGTCACCATCAAAGGACACATTAGAACGTATTTCCTAAGGATCAGCCTTTATCGGCTAGAATAATAATCGGACGTCCCAACAGCATAATTTGCTGACTCTTTCAAGGCTGAATCCAGATTATCATCAGCGAGGATCAGATCGTGTTACGTAGTTGTTTTTACAGACCAACATGACTATAATTAATACAAAAGCTTTAATAATGCGAGAAAAATGAATTTATTCATTGGTTTTGATATGTTGAATTTTTATTTTACGATCAAAATAAAATATAATGTATCGTACTACTATAAGGTAAAAATCCATGCGAGTTTATAAGGAGAAGAAGAGTACACCTTTATATTGAGATATAAATAATATTCAAGAATGTCAGAGAAAATCTTTTTATGAGTCAAAAAACAAAATAAAACTACAAGATATTTGGAGAATGATTTACTAAACGTTCTTTCATATATATTTGTTATTTCATTCAACTTTATAAAGATAGGCGAATATATGTATGTATATCGAAAATTTTTTAAATCATTTCTTTGAAATGGAATTTACAGAAAACTATAATATAAAGTTGAAATACTTAAAGAAAAAAAAAGCTACATTATCTTTTTCTAGAAAAACTCAAATAGTCAGAAATGAATTCCATCTATGCAATATTATCTCTCTTTTCATTAGAATCATTTATTCTGATTTATTATAGTTTTGTGACCAAAGATAAGAAATACGTTGCATATACGTACTATTGGTGATGAAAGGGTTTAATAAAAGTGACAATGTCAATTTTTTAAATTTAATTCATAATTATGTACACATCGACTATGATTTTTCATTAGATAAGTGCATACTTTAATGTAGACGAATCATTCTTGACATTGAAGAATAATATAGTGAAGATATTAACAAAATATACTCAATAGCACGAGAAATCAGAATATATATATATGCATAATACTTTATATACTAAATTTAGAAGGTTTCTTCTAATGGATTTTACTTTCGACAAAATCCATATTTTTATGATTATAGACAAAAATCATCAATATTGTCTCGAAACATCTAGGTTATTAATAATGAACTTTCATTGTTATTAAAATCAAAGAATATTGTTCTATTTTTCAATAGATTGATGTAGTTAATGAATTTTGTTTTCCTATTTTTATAATCTTACGCATTTTTCCTCATAATTATTCATTATAAGTGATTTCATTTAATTATTGTAGATTTTAGTATTAAATGCGTATTTTAACCATAATAAAATCTAGTATTTAACAGAAATATACCAAAAAGTCTTTCATTATATAAAATAACTATAATCACATATTCATTCTCAAAAATGAGTTTATCCAGAAATTCAAATTTGATACTATTAAATAATATTTATATATTTTACACAAAAAACGTACAAAAAAAAAGGGTTTTTTTATTTATTTATAATAGAATCACAAAATTTTTGCCAAAAAAAAATACTCTTCATATTTGACATTGTTAAATATTCACATAATTATTATATTAATCTGAATTAATTAATTGACGAATTTGTAGAAGAAGATGATGAACAGGTAATAGAACACTAACATGATTTTCTCCAATACGTTGATTAATCTATTTCGAACAAAAAAAATCTTGTAAAAATGTATAATCACCAGTTTCTTTAATTAAATAAACTTACAGATTCACTATGTAATTCATAAAATTGATAAAGTTTTAAAAGACATTGAATAGCTGTATCATCAGCAAGTATTAATGATCGAATATCTAATGAAGATGATAATGAATTGATAGGAGAATCTTCATAAATTTTAAATGAATTTTTATCAAATGATTGAAAATATTTTCTTTCATCTTCAAATAATAATTCAATTTCTGTTGAAAACTATTATAAAAAAGAAAGAATTTTTAATAATAATCTAGAAAAATATTTTACTTGATTATTTATTTGAAAAATAAATTCTAAACCATCAGCAATAACATTTAAACATGATTGTATAATTGGACATGTTGATCGAAATATAGATAATAAATATAATTTTCTAATAAGATCACTAATTAATTGAATATATTCATTAAATTGTAAATGATAAGAAATTTTTAAACCATTTTGTATTTGTTGATAAAAATTGAATAAAAAATTTTCTAAAATTTTTTTATTTTCTTTTAATTTTTCATAAATTAAATAATTATTTTCAATTAATTGATTTTCTTTACATAAATGATATAAAAATAAATTATTATTTTCAAAATTTTTTTTCTTATTTATAATCTTTTTTTGACAATAAATTATTGAATCTATTGAATAATCTTTTATTATTGGAATTTTATTTTGACATAAACAATTAGTTTTTAA
The DNA here is from genome assembly GCA_022393335.1 of Macrotrachela quadricornifera. Classification (NCBI taxonomy): domain Eukaryota; kingdom Metazoa; phylum Rotifera; class Eurotatoria; order Philodinida; family Philodinidae; genus Macrotrachela; species Macrotrachela quadricornifera. The sequence goes on along the minus strand of JAJEKB010024383.1, from coordinate 14,506 downwards.
TGAAATAAATAAATTAATATTATCATTTAAATTTAAATAATAAATTAATTTTTTTTCAATTTGATTTATTGTATCACAATCAAATACAGATATATTAAAATGTAAATTATTTTCATAATTAATTGATAAATTAATTAAATTATATTCAATATTTATTGTTGATAATAATAATGTTGATGATGATATAGAATTCATTGAACGATTTAATATATCATCACATGGTTTATTATCAATTAATTTAATTATATTATTTATTAAATTATCAAATAATTCAAATAATTCAATTAAATTTTTTTTTGATTCATAAAAAAATTTTGAAATTAATTTTATAAATAATATTTCACGTGTTAATGGAAAATATTTTAAATTTATTGAATTATAACGAAATATATATCCATAATATTTATATAAATCATTACAATTATTTAATATTAATTCTTCAATAAATGTTTCACAAAATGGTGTTAAACAAAGTAAATCATAAAATAATTCCATTGATTTACGTTCATTTAATGAATTACATCTATTTTCAAAAAAAGAAATTAAATATTTATGAAGAAATTCAAATGCCTATGAATGAGAAAGATATGCAGCACAAAAGAAATAAGCTATATAAACTGATTTATAATTAAATAATTCAAACGAATGAATTATTCTATCAAATATTATACATTGTTAGTTTTGTATTCCGATCAGAAATGTTCATCGCGATGGTACTTTTAAAAACTTTTGGATTTTCAATGCTGTGATTAGTTTAAACTACAGGTGCTCCTGCCAATCGATCAGATTCACCAAGCCTTATCGTGCAGCATACATCAATATCGAGATTCTGTGTAAATTCCTGAATTTTTGAAATTTCTTTCCTAAAAATGCTGCCGCCGCCGCGCTGCGATGGACATCTCTGATTCCGATTAATCTGAATGGTTTTCTGTTTTCTAAGAAAATTCCATATGAAATGTATATAATCATATAGATCGATCAATATTATCTCAGTAGAATTTTTCTTTAGATATGTCAAATTTTATATGAGATGGTTAGAATAATTCTTATGTATATGTGAATATTGCATAATATTGATGATGTAATCATCTATAATTTCAACTTATTATGATAATATACAGTTTGAACTAGAAATTTTTTTTATCTAATCTATATAAAAAAACTTACTTAATATTAGATGTAAATATTAATTTTTTTAAATAATCATGTTCAATTGATATATTAGTTAAAGATGGTAAATTAGTTTGCAATTGTTGTTTATATTGATGATGATGACATGGACAAACAAGTAATGAAGCACGTGTTAATGTATTTTGATGAGATGATGATGATAATGATGGAATTTGTTCATATACTTGATAATAAGGACCTGTAATTGCTGCTGTTGATGATGATGCTGTTGTTGTTGTTGTTGACCAAAATGTCTTTTCATTTTGTTCAAGATTTTTAATTGAAGTTAATGAAGTTGGATTTTTTTTAGATTTTTTTAATTTAAAACATAAACAAATTCCAAATATAAGTAAAATAGTTATTAAAAGACAACTAGATAATGACAAATATATTATTGTAATAAGAGAAAATCGTGATGATGATGATGATGATGATGAATTAATATATGATAAATAACCAATTATATATTCCCGAAAACCAATACGAAAACGAATTGGACCAACTGATGAATTATATGCACAATCAGCTAAAACTAATATATTAATTATTAATATTCATTTTTGTTAATCTAATCTGAGAGACGTTTATAGTATAGAAAAAGTAAGAAAACTATGTACTCAATGATAATAAAACAAATATTTTTCTGTTTATTAAAGTCATTCTCTAAAAAACTGATTTTCGCACTAAATAAATTGAAAATATTCTTTCCTAAACATAAATCTATTAAACCAAACCTTGATTTTGTTGTTTATTAATAACTAAAGGTATATTTTTCGTTATTAATTTAGTTGGTGGTTGACATGTTATTTGTTTTGATGTAAATGTTTTAATTTGACATTGATTACAAGCAATAAATAATTGAATATCATCAATAGATGCTGCATCAGTTAAATTTTCAATTTGTAATTTTATTTCATCACCTGTATAGAATAATATTGGTAAATTTGATGAAATATTTAATAATATATCTGATATATAATGAAATTCAATTAAATTTTTTAATATATATAAATTATCAAAATAAATTGAAAAATTAACATTTATTGGTAGAGAATTAAATTCATTTGATAATAAAGGAAGTTCTGGTGTACGAAAATTAAATGAGAATTTATCTTCATTTAAATTTATCTTATATAAATAAAAAAAAACAAAGATTTTTATAAATTAAAAATAAAAAAAAAAACCTTTAATTTCACATTCCATTTTCTATATGAAAATTGAACAATAATTAATTGAGAAGAATAAAAAAATTTTCCTCGAATTGTTATTAAACGTCCACCACTTGCAAAACTATTTAATGGATTAATATATTCAATAATTGGATTTGGTGTTATTTCTAAACTAATATTATTATTTAATATTGTTTTATTATCAATAATAAATATTATATTATAATATCCAGGTAATAATGATGGTAAACGACATGTTAAATTATTTAATATTAATGATTCAATTTGAATACATTGAAATTTTCCAATAAATATTTTTTGATTATTTCCAATAATTAAATTTTTTCCATTTATATTAAGAATTTGTCCACCATATTCATAAAATTTTAATGGATTTATTGATATTATTGATGATTGACGATATTCAATAAATTGATTTGAAAAAATAAATTTTGAATTTTTAAAATAGATTTTAATTGGACCTTGTTGAATTATATTGGATTTATTTGATAGACATTCAATATAATTTGATATATTTATTATTAAACAATTAATATCAGATAATTTTATTTGTATTATTTCATTAAAATTTATTAATTTATTTAAATAAATTTTAACTAATGTTTCACCATTTAATGGAAGAATTTTTGGATAAAAATCTTTTATTTTTATATAATCATATGAAGAATTTTTCAAACATTCTATTGTAGAATCTTCAATACAATTTGATAAACATTGATTTGAACACCATTGGCAAGAATTTTTCAATTGACATGATTCACATGATAAATATGATGAACAATTATAAAATATATATTCACGGATTTCAACAAGAGTTTTATTCAATGGCCATTTTATTATAGAAATATTTAATTTTAATTCATGTCCTTAAACAAAACAAAAAAAAACTTATCGGCATAGATCAAAGATATCGAGACAGGGATACATTCTTTTCTTTTCACAGATTCTTGGACTTAAAATGTGGAACTCACATAATTTCTTTTCGATAAAAATCAATTGAAATAAATCATTTTTCTATACTAATAAAACCAAAAAAATGAAATCTTACCAATTTGTATATGATTATATTCATTTTTAAAATAATTAAATGGTGTAGGACATGATATTTGATTATAATCTAATTTAATCGCTTGTGTTTTTGTTGATATTATTTTATCATGAAATATACATTGATATATTTCATTATATTCTAATTGTGGTAATTTTGATAAAGTTAAATTAATCTAATATATAAAAAAATTAATATAAAAGAATTTTTTATTAATAAAATAATTAAACAAACCCATTGAATTTCATCAATAGACGCATTTAATGGTTGAATATTAATTATATTTATACATTGATTTTTATCTTGTTGCCATGAATTTAAAGGACAATCATTTAATGATGTACATCTATTCAAAAAAAAAAGAAAGAAGAGATAGATTTTATCATAACTAATGATCATTCAGAAAAAAAAAGATGGATGAGTATGTTTCAAGGAACAAGATAGTGAGTTGTGATTTTCGCCGTTAAAAAGAGATAATACAGGCTCTTTTCATAAGGTTCTTGTAAAGTTTTCTTAATCAATCTTTTAAAAAATTTCGAAAAAACTGATCAAGGACACTTGGAACTTCTGAATAGATAGATCTAAACATTTCGATCTTAAGTATAATATGTAGATCTTTTGTTAACGATTCAAATTATCGCTTTTATCACATTATGAAATATATTGATTGTCAAAAGCGCCGTTGTAAGTCTTTGAAAAAACTATGTCAATTTATCTTATAACGTATACTTCAATACGACCCACTTGAAACATTTCTCTATTATCTATTCGAAAGATTATTGAATCGAACTGAGTCGCTTTTTTCCTATAAGATAATGATGAATATTCATCTTCATTTATAATATGTGTCAACACAATCACTATGATTTTTTTTCATTTCGTTCTATTTTTAGTATAGCAGAAATGGAATTTTCCTTATATACCAGATGGTTCATCATTTGAATAGATTACATAAAACAACGTGAAGCGGAATAAAACATTTTTCGGTTATTGATCAATTAGTTTTGTTGACACCTGCTGTGTCTATATGTGACACTTTTCTTTTTAATTGTATCATTGATAGACAATGTCACAATGGGTGTTTAAATGTATAGAGCAGCTCGTTTTAATTGCTAACTTAATGTATTAAACTGAACATTACCGTTGATCTATTGAACACCACCCACAAAAAATCCTATTTAATGAAGATAAACATTCATCACATGATAAATAAGATGTACAATTATCAGAAAATGATAAACGAGATATCTAAAAACATTAATTAAATAAAATAATATTTCATATATATATATTTAAATAAAAACCTTTGATCCTGAAGCTAAAAATACTGTTGCTGTTGAATTATCAAATAAAATATCTGATAATATTGGTAAATTTTCTGATAATTGATATGAATATATCCAATTAATATTTGATAAAAAATGAAATATTCCCTAAAATAAATCGACAAAACACAAATGTTATTTGACCTTTTGTCAATATTGTTTTTTTTTCTTTCTATATTAAGTAAAAGAATATCTTAAGGCGTTTTTCTTTCTCAATATAAAGACAATAGAAATTGTATGGTAGACACCCTGCAGGAGAATAGAATATATATATATATAAGCATCTCTTCATTAAAATTGAATATGTTTTTATTTGATTGATGAAATACTTACCAACTTGAAAGTTCCATTATTTAATCCTTGAAAAATAAGAATTGATGAAGCAAATAAATGTAAATGAAAACTTGTAGAACTTTCATAGAAATTTTCATATAATAAATTACCAATACTAGGATTAATTCCATCTATAGGATATGGTAAATGATCATTTATTATCCATGGACATATATTATCCTCATTTTCATTCATTCCTATTGACCAATTCTAAAATGAAAAAAAATTTTAACTTTTTTTGTTTTTTGTATTTTAAATAAATACTTCATCTTTTCTACAAAATTCATTTGGTTTAATAAAATTTAATCCACGTTGTCCAATACCCATTGTATAACAATTCTGATAATTATTTGTAAAAGTTTTATCAATATGTTTTTGAATATTCCATGAACAAATAATTGTACCATTTAATTCATAACGTTTTTTAAATAAACCAATTAATATCATTTGATTATTTTTATCAATAAATATTTCAGCTGATTTAATAATCCAATCAGAATTTAAACAAATTAATGGCATTTCTATATATGAATGTATTATTGAATATAATGAATTTTGACAAAAACGTATTATTTTTGTTATTTTATTCATATGATTAATATCATCGATCGGTTGATTTGTTATAAAATAAATATAATTATTTCGTGAAAATGAATATATATAATCAACAATAAACGTTGATTGTTGTCGAGCCATAAAACGAAGTGATATATCATTATTTAATATATTTTTTGTATTATTTAATGTAATTATATTCATAAAATTATTTATATTTAATGATCTTGCACATATATTTGGAATTTTCCAATTTGTATATGTAACACCAAAATAAATAAAATTTTTTTCTGGTATAATTAATCCATATGAACTATTTATTGAATCATTTGGAATAATTGGTATTGTTGAATTAATAATTAAATTTAAATTTTCATTACGTATTTCACATAAACCTTGATAATATGTTCCACATAAAAATAAATTCTTATTATTAATTACTAAAAAAATTTTTAAATGATAATCTTTATTATTATTATTATTAGGAGCAAATATTAATGAATTTAAATTTTTATTTAATGTTTTTGATGATAAACGATGAAGTGAATTAATTGTACCAATAAATAAATTATTATTTAATAAAAGAATTTTTTCAATTGAATTATTTAAATCTTTTTCAATGATATTTATTGATATAGAATTTATTAATAATATAAGACAATTTAGTATTACAATAATTAACATTTCATAAAAGTTTTTTTTTTTTTGAACAAATCAATCGAAGAAAAAACAAATGATGTTATATATATATATATATGATGAATACTGTCGTTATTCTTCGTCCATTTCTTTCTTTTTTCTTTTTTCTTCTCTTTCTCTCTCTCTCTCGGTCATCGAAGAATGAAAGGAAAGATCAATAGAATATAGGACATATAAAAATATATATTCTCATTAACTTCTACATGATTTAACTTATTTTTCTCTTGGGAACAATCAATTATAAATATGAAAAAAAAAGATTTCTTTAGTCTTTTGTTTAAATATAAACTTAATCTGTAGATTAAATTACTTTTTATTTATATTCTTATAAATATTAAATAAGATTTATCATAATTTATATAAACTTTCGAGATAAACAAATTATAATTATCTTATGGATAAACAATTTTGTTTTACAGAATATGATCATTATTGAATAATATTGATGTTGGACCATCTGCTGATTATATAAAATATTGTCTAGTAGAATTAATGATTTCAACAAGGAAATAGTATTATATCATATTATTGAAGCTAAGCTATAGCGTTGTCAAGTATAAAACTAAGATTTCTATAGAAACGCTCTGATCGTATTATTAACAAATTAAAATAAATAAATTTAGCTTCGTATTGAAGGAGAAGCTATTAATGATACACTTTTAGTATCAAAGAAAAAAGATTTATGATCGATATATTCCTCATAATAATTATTCCAAATTTGAATCAATAAAAATTTTGATTTATAATAGAATATAGTGCTCTATCAGTTGAGAGATGGAACATTTTAAGTGAATGTGTATGTAAAGAGATACGTTCAAAGCAAGACGTGCCAGGTTTTTCTTTTCAAACAGCTGTGATTTATGATTTATATTAATATTGATGTCAATGAAATTTTTCCATTCAACTCACATTTATAAAATTATCGATAAGTTCTTTGAAAAAAATATAAGATTGAGTGTACTATTGAACAAGTCAAGGATAATAGAGTATAATTTAATTGTACTTTTGTTGTTGCTGTCTTCAGCATTCGACTTTCATTTATCAATTTTCTATATATAGGAAGAAAGTCTGTAGGTTACTGCATTTTCAAGTATATTCACTGAAAAATACGAGATTTTTCGTATTTTTCTCACAAAAAGAAAAAACAGATTTTCTTTCTCGTCTAGAACTGTCAATTATTTCAAAAATTTTTGCGTAAGATTTTGTATTAAAGATTGTCGAAAACAACTGAAATATAAGATTCAATGTAGATTTATCTTTTTTTCATTGTTCAATATAAGTATATTACAATTGTATGCAACAATTTTCCGACTTTTGTTGTCTTTTCTCTGTATAGAGCAAGTCAATAAATAAGAAGTACTTAATGAAAACATTCGAGAAACTTTTAGAATTTTCAATATTAAAGAGTGTATAAGTATCTATTGAATGATAACAAAGCTTTCGCTATAGACTGACAATGAATCTTTCTTGTAGAGAGATTCGTGTGCTTTCACTTCATGAATCCTATCTAAGACACAAAGCTACGAAAGCAGCCAACGACATATGCAACATGATCGAGGAGGATGTATTCTCCATTCTTACGGCACAACATTGGTTCAATCGCTTTAAAAACGGTAACTTTGAACTCAAGGATTTGCCTCGCTTCGGTAAACCACTGGAACTGGATACAGATCTCGTGATGGTAAAACATCTGAATGAATTAGGTAAGACTTGGAGTTTGGATACCTCACGAGTTATCATCAAATCAGCTTCAACACAAGGTTGATGCTTGTATGGATTTAATGACATCTTATCACTGGCGATGAGAAGTGGATGTTGTAGGTTAACTACACGCTCAGACATCAGTGGCTGAACGCTGATCAAACAAGTGTGGCAACATCTAAGACAGATCTCCATCCCAAGAAGATGGCGCTAAACGTTTGATAACGAATTAATGGAATTATTTACTGGAAGATCCTTCCTGACAGTTGTCCCATCATTGCGAATCTCTACTGTCTGCAATTGGACTGGGTTGCGGAAAAACTCAAGAGAAAACAGGATCGAATTTACTATTTGCGTGATAACGCGAGATTCTATATTGCAAAGTCGACGGGCGAAAAATTATTGAAGCTCTGATGGATTATTGTTTTTCATTTACCTTATTCTCCTGACTTGACTCCAACGAACTATCATTTGCCCCGTTCTTTGTCTAACATTTTATGCAAGAAAAAATTCGACGAGAACGACCTCAAAATGACCCTCCTCAACTTCTTTGAACAAAGTTTCAGAACTTCTACGAAGGTGGGATACTTTCTCTATTAGAGCGTTGGCGACAAGCCGTATATAGTAATGAAATATACATTGCTGATAGCTAGTTGTATTCTTGAAGTTAAAAAATAAAAAAAAAAGTTTCAAAAAGAATGCAAAAGATTTCTTAGCAACTTAGTGCCTCAACTGTACCTTATTCAAACTCTTGTATATCCCATTTCAAAATTCAGATTTGGCAATCCTGGATGTATTACATTTCTTCTGACAAATCTTGTGTGACTCTGAAAACCTGGTGTAATAAGTACTACAATCGCTATTATACAAATCGTTAGTATTTTTTTTTATTGATTTTCGATGGTACAAAGGTTTGTTGGAAGCTAAGAAGATATGGAATCGAAAGTCCTCATCAAGATGAATCCAATAATGTAAGGTGTGCTCTCTATCGAATTTTCTGATTAGTTTCAAGGAGACAACCAATAAAATAATCATGACAATCATGATGACGCATCGTGTCGTAACAGCTTCACACCAATGTTTTGCTCTAATCGATGAAAAATGCATACACATTTGTCCAAGTATTTTTATAGCACTCGCTGGATAAAATCATGCATTGATGTTTTCTTTCCTTTGACACAATGATAAAAAGTACTCCTACGGAAGATTACTTGATGAGTCATTATTTCTCTTACCTTTTCCTTTCTATTATTTTTTTTCATGCGATTACGACATTTCATTTCAACATTCATGTGCAATCAGACTCGTCGTTGGGTTTTTCCAATCTTCTTCATTTAAATACTGTGAATACTATCAAATTTCTTACTGCTATTTCCTTCAAGCACAATGAATGAATCATTCAAACCACAAAATACGAAGATTGCTGCAACAAAGCGAATTATGAGGTATGCAGATGCTATGTATACCAAAAATCTGGTATCTTTTGTTTGTATTGAGTCGTATATTAAATCTATACAACACTAGTTTAAGTGTCGAGAAAAGTGATCTATACATTTTAAGAGTACCCTCCTTCCCCCCCTCTTTTTTTTTCACTACAATAAAAAAAATCTTTTTTTTAAATTTATGTGCTCTAAAGATAGGTTGGACGTTGGCCTTTTGATCTTCGCTTAAACGAACTCAATCCGATCTGCCAAAACTTTTTTTATTCGATTTTTACGAGAAGTTGATATACGAAAAAATTGTCAAAATTTTACTTTCTAATAAGAAGTAATAGAAAGTTTTCATGACACGTAATTCATAGAATCGCTAAAAGACGAACTTTCGACTTTTTAGAATTATTTTGAGTGTTTCTCAAAATCATTTTTTCATGCATGGTGTTCAATTGTGTAGTGAACAACCATCCTCTAACTTTATTCGATTGGGTTGAAATTTTTACCACAGATATTTGAAACTATTCTCCAAAGATAAAAATGCTATAAAAAACTATAAAATAATAATAGAAAATGCTCAGAAGATTTTTTTGTTTTGGAATAGAAATTTATTTATATAGTTTTTGTAAACGTTTCAATGGTGTATATTTTAAAAAAGAATATGATGTTATCATGTATCTGTGCAAAGATATTTGTGAACGAATCTACCTTGCAGACATGTCAAAATATCTAAAATTTCACAATGTTAAATATTTTAACTGTAATACTGTCATATATTAATGAAATTCACAATGCTTTTTCCACTAAAATGATCAACGAGAAAAGCTTTGTAGAGTCTGATAAAATGAAAATTTTTCCTGAATATTTTGTATTAAACAGACATATATACTTAGGACATACCAAAAGTTCTGATGATGGTGTTACTGGAACATTTAATAAGTTTTGAGAAACTTTCTTTTTATATAGTTTAATAGAAAAAAGGATGCTCTATTTTTCTATGCTATTTGATCGTATTTTAACTAATATGATAATACTAAATTTTGGATAACACTTTTTTCGTTATAATTTGTGCATGATCATAGTAGTAGATCACAACGGATGAAGCAGATTAGTGTTTAATCCCTTAAAACATTACAATAATAACCAAAATATACCATAAGGTGTAACGTGAAAATCTCTACAATTTATATAAGGACACTTATCTTATAGTTGCACTTTTCGTTTCCAAAATAGACAAAGTTTTAAAAGATCAAAGTTTTATTACTGCAAAAATAGGTCGCACAGAATTTTCTTTTTTTCTTTAAACTATAACAATAATTTTTACTTAAAAGATTGTAGAGCTACTGCTCATGCAGCATCTTGTGATGTATTTTCTTTTCTTTAAATAAAGTGTATCAGATAGCGAAACGAAAAAATAACAAAAAATGCGTTCGTCGTGTATCAAAAATATTATTTAATTCGCATGATCAAAATCCGATTGATCAGACTCTTGCCCGATTTAGAAATAAAAAGTGCAACTAGATTGAAGGATTGAACACTAACCTACTTCATTCGTTGTGATCTAGTACTATGATTATATTAGTTAAAGTATGATTAAATAGCATTGAAAAATAGAGGATTTTTTTTTCTACTAGACTATATAAAAAGAAAGTTTCTCAAAACTTATAAAATGTTCCAGTAACACCGTGATCAGAACTTTTAGTGCGTCCTTAATATAAATGGTACTCGATCTCTACTATACAGATATATAAATAAATAAAATGAATGTTATGTAATTTTCCATGTGTTCAATTACGATTCAAGAGACGATATAGCTAAACTTTTCGGTTTAGTCATATTTTTATTATGAATTATTAAAAACTTTTGAAAGTTCCTATAAAATTCGAACAAATGTAATTATAGAATAGAATGAAGAAAAAATTGAAAAAAAACCGATAAATATTAATTAAGCATGCATTAAGAACTAAGAAATGTTTTAACAATCTAAAACCAAGCAACAAAATTTTAGAAATAAAAAGATAAATTTGAAAAACTGAGAAAATAGCCAATAAAAAAGATTTAAAGTGTATTACTGCGTATAAAAATTTCCATATTAATAGAAATGTAAGTTCAGATTCGGATTTGCGACTCTCAAAAATTTATAAGTTAATGTCATTTTGATCCTAGAAAAAGTTCGTATAGAATTCATATCCTATTGATTGTACCAGAATAAAATATGAACCAAAACTGTCACAAAGGTTTTCTTTTATATAATCACTTATGATTAAACTGAGTGTCCGAATGAAATCATTTAGAAGTAAGAGGAAAGCTCTTATGGGTAGTTATTATCAAATACTCTGAAAAATATGGTGCGAGCAGTAAGTCGTAGTAGGTAAAAAAAAGAGGTGACATAGATTTTAATACAGAACTCAAAAAAGATTGTACCAAACTTTTGATTTGCACTATACTCTAATGTTTTATTTTTGAATTTGCATATATTAATTCTTTTTTTTTGTAGGGATTTAAAAGATCTGGACAAAGTTCCTGTACCTGGACTTGGTGTTTATTGTCCTGATGAATCGAATCCTTTTCTTTTACATTGTAACGTACGTATTTCAGTAAACATTTGTTCAATATGTAAGAATAAATGACTTACTATTTAGGTATTGATAAATGATGGACCCTATCGTGGAATTATGATACATTTAATTCTTCATATTCCCGAAGATTATCCATTGACAGGTCCAGCTGGAAATATAGCACCTGGTCTCGAGTTTAATTCTAGGTACCATGGTCATATCCATGAAGATTACACGTATGATTATATCAGATCTCTTGCCTGATATTGAATTTTTCAATTTTACTTTTTCGATTTTAGAAATGGACATGCTCTATGCAACGATTTACTAACTAATTATGCAGCTCATTTCCGCTTTATCGATGGAGGAGCTGTCAAACAAGCTACTGGTTGGAGGTAACTATACAACTCTTAGGTATTGTCTACTATTTTTTATTCACTTTTCACTTATTCTTAGTCCTGGCTATACTTTATCAACTGTCCTTGTTCAAATCGTTGCATTTTTTGCAGATCCTGATTTACACTTTACACCCTCTTCACAGAGCATTGATCATCTTCGGAATATGGTGAAGAATTTTGCATGTATAACATGTGGTCATTCTTATGCTAAACCAATTCCAGCTATAATCGGTTATAGTGAAACAACGTTAGATAAGCAAGAGACAAAAGAAGAAACTATGTCGACTGAAGAGAAAGAGCAATTGAAATTAGAACAGGAACGTTTACAATTAGCACATCAGCTAATTGAAAAATTAACGTGTGGTGTAACAAAACAAAATGTTATTGAAGATAACATTTGTCTAGGCTATCCTTTATTGATCAAACGTGATATTCATAATCGTTTATGTCCGGAAATCATTCTAGAACTTATATCTTATGATGCATATGTAGCAGAAATACAAAAATCCGGTGAAGAGAAATTAGATTTTTATGAAAATTTGAGATTTCGTTCTGTGACAGGAGCGGATTATAATCATTGGTTGCCCTTATACATTAATTCTGAGCATTTTCAACGAGGACAAACAATCATTCAAAATAGTATTAGTATCATTTATAATGGTACTGCTCAGGGCAGTGCAAACTATGATTTTACTCCACATATGGCATTGAATGTCTTAACTACCTTAATGAATAAATCGGTTGTTCGATTATTTAATGGTGAAATGTTTGAATCACAACATGCAATAGAGGCTTATTGTCATTTATTACGTTTATTAATGCATTTTATTGATATTTATCCTGAATTAGGTAAGATAAAAATATTTACAAGTCTATAATAGAATATCATTTGTATGTGTTTCTTTTCTTCTTTCTAGAGTATAAAATTAATCAAACTATAATAGACTTCCAAACAGGATTACCTGGTCGTAATAAAAAAGTAGTACCCGACATGGGCGAATTTCTTATACAAATTGCATTATCAAAAAAATATGATTTTAATGATTTGAAAAAATATGTCTATGAAGAATTTTTTGCTCGACAAATCTTTTGGATTCAACGAAATGCTGGTATTCGAAACATACTAGATATACAAAAGGAAGACTTGCCGTTAATATTCCGATCGAGTAAAATATCGAATCATCTATTGGTATTCAATCAAGAGATGGCAGAAACATTTATTTTTCCAGGTGCAAAAGAGTAAGTGTCTGCTTTTGATTTGATGATTTGAAGTGTACAATAGATCATTAGTTGCTCAGGTCAAGAAGTATGAGTCACCGACAGTATGAAACTATTAAATATTGATGAAATATGGAAGCAGCATTCTCAGCTGAATAACTGCTAGATTATTTTTCGGTGATTTTTTTATCGACTAAAGCAAGAAAGAATAGAAAGTTGGCCGAAAGCCATTAAAGACTTACCGGTCTGGAAAACTGTTTCTATCTTACATCCATTATCTATGTTTTCTTACAGAATGCGACGATCTTTTCAGTGAGTTTTAGGGAAATCCATCTATTTTCACAGTCTGAAATCGTTGATCTTGGTTTACTTATGTCAATGATTTCCCTATATGAGTTCATCTAGCAGCGGGATTTTTCTAGTACTTGGTAGAACCGATCACTCGATTCGCGCTTCGGAGTTCCTATCATTTTTTCAACTGAAATGTGTCCATATTTTTTATTTGGATAGCATGCTGAATTCTGTTTCATCTTTACTATCTGTCTGCATTATGCATTTTGTTTTAGACGTTTGGATAGTTTATATGGATTTCCGTCAGCGACTGTGATAGAAAAATTTCAACAACGCATAAAAATCATTAAATCAATCAATGAATACAGTACTTTCATTGATGCTATACAGTTGAACGATACAATCAAATCAAAGGAGGATATAGTTCATTTGATAAAACGTTCTGTACAAGTGTCAAATCAACAAGGTTATACCAATATACTGTCGATTGCTGAACAACGCCAAAGAGAAAATGAACGAAGAGTACCAGAACAAAGATGGGATGAACGAAGAGAGCGAGAACACAGAGGGAATCGACGACGATCAAGTGA
>JAJEKB010024368.1:6972-32167 GCA_022393335.1 Macrotrachela quadricornifera | reverse complement strand
TCGATGTGAAGTGAATTTGAAAGGAAAATATTTTTTTTCATTTTCGATACATCACTCATCACGGATATTACGTCAAGATGAACTTACATAATAGAAGAAAAAGATTTGTCGTTGTTGTGAACTATCTAACTTACTATTAATATGGGATAAATATGATACTTGATAAAACTTTTCTTTGTTTCATTTTCTAATAAGTATGTCAGGATAAACATGCTATGAGTAAGAATAACAATTTGATAGAAAAAAAATGGTTCTGTCAAACACAGTCAGAACTATATCTGAAAAAATAGTTCTGTCAAATTTAGTCTAAACCATTTTGGAAAAAATGTTATTGTTCGTATGCTCGAACAGAATCTTTTCAGTTTGTTAGCACAATGAAAGCAACTTTTCATCTTTTTATATTGAGAGACAGAATCTTACAAGGTTCTGCATTATTACACAGAACCTTTTCGACTCATTATAATTTGATAAAATTTTTTTACATAGTTCAGCATTGCCGTACAGAACCTTTCGACTCATTATAATCCAATAATAATTTTTATATAGTTCAGCATTGCTGGACACAACCTTTTACGGTTCAGTATTATATAGGAGAACCCTGTGAATTAAACGTAACTATAAACAGATCCTCTTGGAATTCCGAGATCATTAGCCAGAACTTATCTAGGTTCGGTAGCCATGGACAGAACTTTTTTGTTTATTTAGGACCGTATAAGTCACTTTCCATAGTTTAGCATTTTCATACAGAACCTATTATGATTCTGTGTTTGTAATTAGAAACTCGCTCAGTTCAGATTGTCTAATACAAATCTTTGTATGGTTTAACTATAATGTACGAAACCTTTTGAAGCTTCGTATCTATATAAGACGGAACCTAGTGGGTTCATCACCTTCTGAGAAACCACGTTGTAGGGTTTTCCATCAAAACTCAGAACCCCTTGTGGTTCGGAATACTTAGGAAGAACTTTTTATGGTTCAGCTTTATTGAGCGGAACCTTCACTGGTTTTTGTGATGCTTTGCAGAACTTTAAAGAGTTCTGCATGTGTTACAGAACCAAAAATAGTTCCGTAAAACACCTTTTTTTTTCCTGAGTATACTTACTTCTCTCAATCTATCATTAAATCCTTATTTTGGTACTTAACCCCTAAATCTATACTTAGCCCTTACTTCTATAAATAATCCTTGATTCTGCTTTCAAAATGCCACGTCTGTGTTTCAGTCCTTATTTATCTATTCAAACACTTATTTCTGTATCTAAACTTTTATATTTACAGGGTGGCCACAAAGTTATCGTGCAGCCTTTGATTACGAATAATTTTGGATGGGAATCAGTTAAAAGTCTACACCTTTCACTATTGAAAAAAGGAGACAAAAGCGCATTCAATTATATGTTACACAATTTTTTACCAAGATTTCGAACAAGTCAATGTATTGCGTGTAATCATCGAAGTGAATTTTACAAAATTCATTTAAGTTTCTGAATAAACTGTTTCCATTATTTTCTGAGTGACTAAAGCTAAAGATGCGGGCTATGAGTAGTTTTCTAGATCATTCATTAGTGATTCCAATGAATTTCTAAAAGTTAAATATTCACTTTGGCGATTGCACATAGTACATGGATTTTCAAGTCTCTGAATGGAAAACTTATTAGAACAGTATGTAATATACGCTTTGATAGACCTTCTTCATCTCTTTTCAAAAGTGAAAATTGCAAATCTATATTCCGTTTCTATCGAAAGTTATGGACACTCAAAGACGGTTCGGTAACTTTTGGATTATCAGGTATGCTTAACTCGTTAATCCTATCTCTATAAAAAATACAAATTTAGATTTAGAAATAAAAGGTTACGAATGGTATTAAAAGATTAAGAATAAAAATAAGGAATGAAGGAGACAAATAAAGGGTTATATTTTGAAACAGGTGGTTTAGAGCAGAATGACGGAACTAAGCATAGAGGTAATGGATTAAGGATGGACTTAATTGGTTCGATATGGGAAGAAGGGCTAAACATATTAGGTTAACCCTTATTCATATATCTAACCATTTAATTCTATGTCTGATCTTCTTATTTCTTTTGTTTACCAACTTATTCTATATTTATCCTCGTACTCCTCTCTAACCGTCTTTTATATCTAATCCTTTATATCTAATATAACCTGCGTTGCTATATTTGATATATTGCATCTGTCAGTAGTAACTCGTGATGTGTGGGACTGATATCTTATTTATATACTTAGCTCGTTTTGTTATTTATCTAATTCTTCATTTCTACGTTAATCCTTATGTCTATATGAAATGCTATGAATCTCTATCTGTCAACAATAAATTAAAGAGAGACACTGCGAATCTTTCTGCTGAGAAGTCTTGAGGAGTTTTCATATGAAACCTATGAGATTAAGACAATTTTAGTGTGACTTCGTGCCATTGAGCCATAATCAAAGCGTATAGTAAAGCTCTCTGAGTTCTGCATACTTAGCGCAACATACAATTTAATTCGAAATTCAGTATTTAAAAAAGATAAGCATGGGTATTGAAGAAATCAGGAATCCAACAGCAAATTATATCAGATATTACGAATAAGTGAGCCAATCAAAAAGGTTCAAGTAACTTGCTCTAGAACCATTTTTGTGGAGGAAGTTCTTCATACGAAAAGTGTGGTGTGAGATAGAACCATTCTGAATTTCTAGAACCATTTGTTTATCTGTTATGATTCTTTAGGGAAAAAAATGGTGCGAGATAGAACTCTTTTGAATCTTTGAAATCATTTTGTACTTTTTCTGGTTTTTTACGAAAAAAAATGGTGCAGAATGAAACTCTTCTGAATCTCTAGAACCATATTTCATATGTTATGGTTCTTAAAATTGTCTAAAACCCTTAATAGTTCTGTATGGTACGCTTTTTTTTTAGAGAGTAGCTGCACTATATATATCTTATGTCTTTTTTTATTCTGGTACTTATGAACGTCTCCTGATAAGAAAGCGACACGAAAGTAGTCACTTCAATAGTAGAAAATTATTTTATGAATACTCATGTTTCACACAACAGAGGAATTGCTCTTTACTCTTTTTCTGAATTAAAAAATATTAAATTCAGTAAATCCGTGATTTTGTCGCAACTTAGTAGCAATAAGACAAAATCGCTGATGAATCGTGATTAAATCGCGCTTAATCGTCCAAATACAGGCGATTTTGATGACATGGGTTATCTCGATGAAAAAAGACGGAACATAGGGTTGTTCGAGTCAATTTGAGGTTATCAAACGCGCTCTACAAAACTTTTCATAGAATCTTCCACGGTTATCCATGAAATAAGCAAGTTACAATTTGCTGTCATGTGATTGGCCTATTTTTTGAGTAATATAGAAGCAGACGCAGCGACCAGTAATTAACGATAGGTACTTAGTCACTAGTAGAGTAAATATATGGTGCCATCCCTAAGTTAAGGATCTAATGGTACTCTCACAGTATAGTAGATGAAGACCCAAGGATGCCCTTCTAGTGTAGTACTTGAAGACCTAGGAGTACCCCATGATATAACATTTGATGACGTATGGATACCTTTTGATATACAATAGGAGTACGAAAGAAGTACAAGAGGAGTGAGAGAAGTATCAGGAAGTACGAGGGAAGTACACTGAAAACAAAAAAGGTTTTATACGAAACTAAAAAAGAATTTCGAACTTTGCAACGAATTCGAAATCCTTTTTTGGTTTCGTAGGAGTATGGTTTCGTACATAACTATTCTTTCATTACTTTAAAAAAAGGTTTCGTGTTCCAGGTTTCGTACGACCTTCTATACCCTGGTTTCTATACCTGATCTCTTATTTATCTATTCAACCTCTTGTTTTTATATTCAACTCTTATTTCTACTATAACTCTCTAAATGTATCATTAACCTTACATCTATTCCTAACTTCCAAAATCTATCTTTAATCCCTCAAACCTAATCTTGATCCTAAATCTATCCTTAACCCTATATCCATCGTTAACTTCTTAAATCTATTCTTAACCTTACATGTATTCATAACTCTATATGCACCCTCAATCCCCTAAATCTATCCTTCACTTTATGCCTATCCCTAACATTATATCTATCATCCGCCTCCTAAATCTATGCCCAACTACTTGAATTTATTTTTAACCCTATATAGATTCCTAGCCTATTGAGGCTATCTTTTACCCTGTATTTATACTTAATCCCTCAACCCTCCGTTAACGTTGTGGGGTCCAAGTGGACCCACCTTAAATTTTTGTTTTGTTTTTTTCTTTCATCAGAGCCATATTGTATTTATCGACTCACTATTATTAGTAACTCTATACCAAACTAAAACACGAAACAGAAAAATTCTTTCTATCCTAAAATATTTATCAGAAATTTCTCGACAATTAATAAAGGCAAAAAATGAGGACGGTAACGGAGGGTTAAACATATCCTTAATTCTATATATATGCTTAACCTTATATCTCTTGTTAACTCCCTAAATCCATCCTTAACCTAATATATATTCTTATATCTAAATTTATTCTTAACTCTCCCAAATCTATTCTTAACCTTATACCTATTCTTAATCGTGTATCTATCCTTAATCCTGTAAAACTATTCATAACCCTTTAAATTTATTTTTTAATTCTATATCCATCTTTAACCTCAAGCCACTATGGCTGAGTGGTTAACTCATTCACCGTATATCCACAAGGTACTCAGTTCGAATTTCGACGCTAATAGACATCCAATGAGGCTGGGCAAGTCACTAATAACTATTTGTCTTGAATCACTCATCCCATAACACATTGACTACGGAGTTGATATACATAAACATACGCCTGGGGCTAGTATGCTGTTAGTTAGTGTTTACGAAGAACTTAAATAATTAAGCGAAAGAACTGAGAGTCTGATCAGGCTTCTGTCCAGAGCTGCAATCAGTAATAATTGTACAGAAAATATCGGGCTTTCGATGTTGTCTTCAGAGAACGCCTCATATTGCAAGGTAACCGATAGGCAAGGATTTCTTTCTTTCTGTCTTCCTATCTTTAATATTAAATCTATCCTTAATCCTTACATCTATTCTTAACACAATATATACATATTTATGCTAAACTTCCCATATCTGCTATTGACATTTAAAGATAGATAAACGAAATTAAGAATAGATTTATGGAGTTAACTATAGATATATGAAGTTGAGATTTTAGTTGCAAGAACATATCCTGATGCAAAGCATGACAGAATTATGTTTTGAAGTTGTTATTCTTCATTTATAAAATAGGGTGTTAAGTTGGAGGTCTCAAAGACTTCTAGGAACAGGCGTCAAATTTTAATAAACTACTGTATATATACAAAAAAGTAAAGCTCCATAAAAAGTGATATAGTGACTATTGAGAGACAATTGGAGTGCGTGATTGTGTCAGCTTAGATGAAAATCAATAAAATATTGTTTCCAGTTTTTTTTTGTGAAAAGACATTTCGATAGGAAGATATCAAATATTATGATAAAGGTTCTACCACATGAAAAATGAAATTGTTCTGACAAAACGACACTTCGGACTGTCTTTCTCTTTACATAATTCTATTTCGTCTATTCTAACGAAGACTGACTTTTTTTTGAAGCGAAGCAAATCTTTGATCCAAAATGAGTGGTATCGCATATTTCTAAAGTAACACGATCTCTATCTATATAAAGATGAATAAAATTAATTGCATAAGGACTAGAAATTCGCTTATTAACTAATTCTTCCTTTAGATGAGGAAAAGTTTCTAAGATGGATCGTCACTCTTTTAAAAAAATAATCACTTCGTGAACCACAATAAAACTTATAAGCATAGTCTTTTGTAGAATAGAGACATGATGAAATGTCTAATAAATAGTTAGTACTTTTTTCCACAAGATATATCTGCAACATCATTTGGACAAGAAGAAACTTTTTTTGTTTTTTTTCTAGAAGTTTGCTAAGTAAATGTGTAAACTTAAACAACAGTGAAAATACGTCTAAAAGTCAGAGGGAGAATGAATACCTTTCGGACAAGTTACAAACGACGTTAAAGAGAGCTCGCTACTATTACTTATGTCAGACTCTGTTTCCATCGCAGCAGTATTTCGAAACCTTTTTAATGCGAAATCTGTAGAAGGTTTGAACGGAACCCTTCTCAGTTAATGACCCGATAAAAGTTTCATACGGAACCTTTTGAACTTTCAAAAGATTCAAAGGGCTTTGTACGAAACCTTCTTAAGCTTCAACTTTTATACAAGATATTATGCGAAACCATTTATAGTTTTAATACTTATAAAGAGTTTAATACGAAACCCTTCCATCCCTCAAAATGTGTGAATCGGTTAGTACGAAACCTTTTTTTAAACTTGAAACACATCTCAAAAGTTTTATACGAAACTCTTCCACGCTTTAACACTGCTAAAGAGTTCTATACTGAACTCTCTTGATCTCCAATGCCTAAATGTGGTTTTATACCAAATCTTTCTTAATTTCAGGAACTTATAAAGGTTTCATAAAAAACCATGCATATTAGTAAATCTTTTTTGGATTTCGTATAATTATACGATAACCTTTAGAATATGTTAAACTTCTACCAAATCCTAAAGGTTTCGACAAACATCTTTTTTTCTTTCAGTGTAGGAGTAAGTACGAGAGAAGTACAGATGAAATCCAATGAAACATTGCGGATTATGAATGATCTCTCATATCAGTATGACTGTTTTCATTAACCCTTTCATGACCGAGCTTTTTCTACTGAATATAGCTGCAGTTAATGAGCTTATCGAATCTGAATTCAAATCTTTCTATGGTACGCTCATGGTATTCCAAGAAATTATTTTTCCCTTCTCTTACACAAAAAGCCGCTTTACAATTAGCGCGTTCAATGGTTGATTGAAGTGATACTTTTTTGTACTATTCACTAAGCATTATATATAAACTGCTTCTTCCAATTTATTAGGTTGCTCATCTATTTTTCTTAACTTGTTTCTTATTTTCCATAGATCACAAGAAATTCAACATTATCTATCTAACTATGACGCCATCCTACAGTAACAGAAAGGAAAGTGAATGTTTGAGTAGGATATGTACAACATGACACTTGAAGTCCTCCATGGTCTGTTGATGTAAGAAGTTTTAAAACTCTTGTGTAAACGAAATGTTTTATTTGCCGGATAAATAGTTGATTCAAGGGTTGCCCTACTAGTCCTCATAAGATTAATCGTTTCAATACCATGGGAAAAAAGTTTCGTCTAATGTTATACAAGGACATTTTTGCTCATGTCTATAAATGATAAAAGTTCAGCGCGATTCAACTAATATTAGCTAGAGTCTAGCATAAGTAGATCTCTCATGATCAAATACAAACACTACATAGTACTCACCAATTTGGTGTACAATGAAGTATTTGGACTTTATTATTAGACTGACTTATGTAGGTTACGTAGCCTAGGAACATAGGAAGTAAGCGAAATTACGATATTATTGCCTTCTTCCATTGGTATCACTAGAGTGCAGCCCTTAGGAACGAGAACATATCTCAAGAATATGATTATTAAGGAGCTAATGATACTACAAATTATACTCCTTGAGAGCCTAACAGTATCCATAGAAAACAATACTTGAGAACCTAATGGGATCGCTAGAATATGTGACTTGAAGATCTAAATATTAAGAGAATACTAGTAGATTACTGGCGAAGTACTAATGAAATACGATTTACTACAGATAAAGTATGAACGGGGTAGGGTAAAGTACGAGTGAAGTATGCATTCCTAGAGTAGTGCTTTTTTCTCATAAACGCAACTGAATGATGAAATAGTCAAGTGAACATCATCGTATGTCGACGATAATGGTAACACTACTCTACGAACTTGTCGGCGTCATTACG
The DNA here is from genome assembly GCA_022393335.1 of Macrotrachela quadricornifera. NCBI lineage: Eukaryota > Metazoa > Rotifera > Eurotatoria > Philodinida > Philodinidae > Macrotrachela > Macrotrachela quadricornifera. The sequence goes on along the minus strand of JAJEKB010024368.1, from coordinate 24,287 downwards.
ATAAAATAAAATAAATGCTGCAGCAGTAATGAAACGATTTTCATCTTCATTTATTCGTTAGTTTTCTTTCTCAAATGTATATTGCAGCAAATGTAATTATTAAGACGCAAATTTTGGCCAATCAAGTTTGAGGATAGGAGAAATTTCAGTCAATCAAACTATTTTAGGATGTACAACATGGCTGAGTGGTTACGTGCTCGGCATGCAACCACTAGTTACTGAGTTTCGTCTTCAGTATCATCAGTATACATAATTGTCTCTGAGCTCTCTAGCCGTTAATACAGTTGAAAAAAATTCACTATATATGAGAACCCAACCACTACTTCTCATCCTGAGATTTTGCACCGATCGCAAGTCTGAATAAAGGAGAAGCGTTTGGCAGAAGGAGTGCAAATATCGTTGTCTGTAAAAAGAACAAGACGACAGAAACTCATACCAGTTCGAGCAGCGCCCGAGAAACCAAGGTCCGCATCGTCTGTCGAGTGACCAAGGCAGAGTCGAAAAATTGGCGTCTGGAAAGAATTCACATACGACAAAAAGCACACAGAAACTAAAACTGGCCAAAAATATTTTAATAGTTGGAACATGGAATGTGCAGACACTATGAACCACTAGCAAGTCAAAATTACTTAAAAAATGAAATAAAGCGATGGACACGAAAAGGTGAAATATTGAATGGAGATTTCATCTGGTCAGGGAAAGAACCCTCACATATGAGGGATGTAGGGTTCTTCCTAAGCATACAAGCTAAAAAGGCATTAATAGGATACAATCCAATTAGCTCACGAATAATCTCAGCACGATTCGATGCAGCATCATTTTAAATTTTAGTAATACACGTATATACATCAACCTCTTCATCTTCGGAAGAAGATATTGAAGCATTCTATAACGATATTGAAGAAGCATTAATAAAGGCAGATATGAAGGATATACTTATCCTGACAGGAGATTGAAACGGTAAAATTGATAATGATAACACAGATTAGGAATCCGTGATGAGAAAATATGGGTATGGCGATAGAAACGAACGTGGAGAGCGCCTCTTAGAATTTGCGACAATGCACGATCTCTACGTATGTAATACAAAATTTCAACATGAACCAAATCAAAAATAGATCTGGGCATCATCATATGGCATTCATAAGAATATGATTGACTTGATTCTCGTCCAACGAAGATGGAAGGTCTCAGTCAGCAACTGTCAAACATTTCAAATCACTCGCTAGTGTTGTTCAATATCAACTTGAAACTTAAGAAACCACAGAAATGCTGCAGAATTGATGTGAGCCGACTGAGAGATGAGAAAATAAAGCAATCATACAACACTACTCTAACGAGACAAATGAAAGATATGGAGCCATCATGTAGTCTGGAAGGATATGCAATCAAAATTACAATAGAGGCAACTCCACCTGCAAAAAGAGCAACCAAAAAACCATAGATTTCTGAAGAGACACTAAAACAACTAAGAAACGCTTCCATAGAATGTACACAACAATATAAAGACCTATGTAGGAAAATTAAGAGATCAGCAAGACAGGACAAAGTACATTGGATACAAGACCAATACGAGCAAGCTGAAAAAGGTCTAAATATTGGAAATATAAGAGAAGCATATGGCCTCATAAAAGTGTTAAGAAAAGAATTTGTACCTCCATTAAATGTCATACGAAATTAAGAGGGATCAATGTTACAGACAAATGAAGACGTCAAACGAAAGTGGACACAGTATTGCAGCAGTCTATATAAAGATCCTGGTGGTGGAGACAGGATGGCGAAAGAACTTAAAGACATTGCACATCTCGGAAACGAAGATCCTCTGGATATCTTGTACTCAGAGGTACAAGCAGCGACAAATTCATTGGAAAGAAATAAAAGTTCCGGATCAGACGGCATAACAGTGGAAATGCTACAAGCTGGAGGCGAACCGCTATCATAACAAATCCACAAACTCTGTAACAAAGCATGTCAGCAAATCTAATTGGTATCTATACCAAAGAAAGATGACCTCTCTTATTAATCATACAGAAAAAATATTTCTAATAGTACTATTAAGCAGATTCAAGAATCATCTAGATCCGTACCTCTCAGAAGAGTAGGTAGGGTTCAGAAAAGACAGGAGTGCCATGCATCAAATATTAACGCTCAGATTATTGGCCGAAAATGCAAAAGGTATTCGATACGATCAAATATAAAATTATTTGGGCTATGCTAAAATCCTGTGGTGTCGACACAAAAATGGTCACCTTGCTAAAAAAGATCTACGAAAAGTCAGTCAGCTGTTGGCATTGGTAAAGATAATGGAAAGTGGTTTCGAACAGATGTAGCGACTAAACAAGGCGATCTTCTGTCACCGCTCCTCTTCATCGCATATCTCCACCGAGCGATAGATCAAGTGAGACAGAACACCTGCAGAATCAATATTAGCAGAATATTGATAAATAGCCTGAGATTCGCCGACGATATTGACCTTATCGATGAAGACGTTAGTTCACTTCAATGCCAAATAGAGCTAACTAAAACAGCTGCTGAACAAGCTGGACTAATCTTAAATATTAATAAAACCAGAACCATGGTAATTTGAGACAGAAATATCGATAATAGCATCTACGTAGCAGAAAATATCATAGAAAACGCGGAAAATTTTGAATGTCTAGGCAGTCTACTGACATGGGATAATAACTGTTCAGAGGAAATAAAAAGGAGAATAGGAAAAGCGGCAGGTGTAAAAGTTTCTTTGAGACTCATATGGAATAGCAAGAAACTGAAGCTTGAAAATAAATTCAAAATCTTAACCACATGCGTGTTCAGGGTCCTATTATACGCATCAGAGATATGGACCATAAAAGAAGCAAACAGGAAAAAAACTATTAGCATTCGAAATGAAATGTTACCGACGGATACTAAGAGTTAATTGGCAGAATATGATACGAAACGAAGATATCAAGAAATAGACATCATCAAGAAGAGGAAACTAAGGTTATTTGGTCACATCTGCAGAATGAATGATTGCAGACTAATAAAACACCTAATATTTGGCAAAATGAACGGAAAATTTTTAAGAGGGCGTCCGTGCAGACAATGACTAGATGACATAACAGAATGGTATCAGCACAGTGAACATGACCTGTTCTACGTTGCGCAAGATCGGCGGGCATGGAAAAATCTGATGACATAATGATGATGATAATCAATGGATGTGAGAATCGCAAAAAGCGGTACTATTGACATATAACAAAAAACAATAAGTATTGACTTGAGAGAAGATGAAATTTGGAAGGCCTAATACTGTGGCAAGCCTAGAAAGTCTAATGTTGACCCTAGTCAAGACTGAGTCTGATTTACTTGATTCATGCCTCATCTAGAACACACAACTGATCTTTCAGTATACTTGTTTGAACGTCATATATACTTAGCTGTATCCAAAAGTAATGTCGTGATTATCCCATTTTCTTATAAAAAAAGTCAAAACAAAATTCCTTTTTTATAGGATGATAGAAAAAATGAAATCACTTTGTACAAAAAAAAATATCATTTTCGCACGATCGAAAACTGGTAGCTCTAAATTTTGTTCAGTTTGAAAACAGAAAGGCACAACTATAAAATAAGCGATCTTAGGTTAGTTGTCGAGCTTTTTACGCTGCATCTTGTAGTATATTTTGTTTTCTAATTAGATGTTTGAAAATTGAAATACAAAGTATAACCGTTTAATCTACCCCATCCGAAAGTTAAGTTTCAACAAAAACAGTTCTTTATCAAAATTTGATTATGATGATATCAGTTGAACAGGGATCAAATACCATAGAAAAGTAGAACTTCATTTTCTCTATCATCTTATAAAAAAGGATTTTGTTTTGACTTGTTTTATATGAAAATAAGATAATCACGGCGTTGCTTTTGGATACATCTAAGTATATGAGCTCGGTTCATGTGCACGTTATCTTGGTATTATCACAGCACCCTTAGGGTAGTTCCTGGTCGCACAGATCAGTCTAGTATAAGGTAAATTCTTTATTCTTCAATGACAACTTCTTTTTTCACCAATGATTATTTATTTTATTGAAAAATTAAAAGTGAAAAATGTTAATTAGTCTGCTGGAGAGAGAAACGTTGTACTCGATGATTCGAATGATCACCAACATAGAAATGGCCATGTTGATCGAAGGACAAACCCCATGGATAATAGAGTTGGTTTGCTTCTTCTTCTCCACTACGTCCATCCGCAATAACAGTACCCTGTGTCGCTCCTTTAGACCAGCGCATAAGTCGATGATTCCCATAGTCTGCCACATAGATGGTCTCTGATGTATCGACAAACAATTCTCGAGGAAATCCCTGAACAACAACAATTCCTTCTGTTGCATCTTTATCCCATTTCATTACACGATGATTCCATGTGTCTGACACATAAACATTCTGCTTTTGATCAACAAAGATGTAGGACGGTTCATTGAGTTGATTAAGACCAATACCTCGTCCACGTCCACCAGCTACGATAGCTCCATCCTTCTCTCCCATTATATATCGTCTTACTTCATGTTTTTCAATATCTGAGATGTAGAGAAATCTCTGATAATCTATGGCTAATCCCCAACATGCGATGTTATCGAGAAGAATTTCTCCTTCAGTAGTACCATCACGACGAGACCATCGCATGACTCGTTGATTTCCTCGATCACAAATAATGAGACTATTTGTTTCTTTGTCAATCAACACACTGGTTGGACAATTCAGTTGATTCAATTGATATCCTTGGCCATGACCACCAGCTATCACTTGACCATTCGTATCACCTATTTTCCATTGAACGATACGATGATTTCCCCAGTCAACAATGATCATTGTTTGATCATCAACAACGAGACCATAAGGAAAACAAAGTTGATTGGTAGCATCGCCTTTTCCATATCCTCCAGCAACAATGTTGCTATTCTGTGCCGATCCTATATTCAAAGTAATATTAGAATTGACTATAAATGAATAAATAAATGAACAGGAAACTGCCATTACGATCAAAAAGATCACGCGCTCTCTCTCTCTACTATGAAATTCTTAGTCACATATTTTTTTTTGAAAGAATTTTGTGGAAGAATCGAAACTCTTTTAAAAAGTACTCAAAGATATTCTTTCTCTTAAAAGAAAAATATTTTCACCTCATTGCATTTGATACTGTTCATTATTTGATGTAGTACAAAAACATCTGTCTAAATCCTATATCAATTCCTATTTTATTTTACCATAGTCCAATTTTATCCATAATTAAATAGTCTTTCTTAGAATTGTTAAGATTTTCTAAGAGATATTTTTCTGAAATGGAAAACTTCTGAATGACATTGGATATTCAAACAAGATTTTATCAAGTTTAAGTTATGACCTTACCTAGATCGTAAAAATAAGATCTATGACCAATTTTTGTCCGAGAATTACTAAAGAATTCTTGGTAGATCCTCAAAATCTAAGCAATACTGATCTCGTTTTCATAAATCAAAAAGGGTTGTCAGGAATCTATTGATGTTTCTAAAAGTTCATTAAAAATGTTTGAGATCAAATAATTAAAATTTTATGTCAGTTTTTTAGAAGTGACGATCTTAAATTCCGATTTCAAGAAGGTTATTCGAGTTATCAGTTAACTTTCATAGAATTTGGCTACACGATTCTATAGTCGAAAAATCGGAATATATCATTGGTTTCTTAAAGTTTGGGAAATTGAACGCAAGAAATAGAATGAATGCTTTTGAAAAATTGGATAATTTTTAAAAATCTTGATATAAGGCAGTCAAAGTCAAAAAATGTAAATTTATGATTGATTTCTCAAATCTTATCACAGTTGATTCTAAATCTTAGAAGGGTTTTGCAGTAAAAGCTGTGAGTTTTTCAAAGTTGACGAATGCCAATCATTAATTATTTTCTTAAAGTTTGTCTAAAAATTGTCCGTTTTTGCTACATAGGTCGAAATTAAAATAAATGCATGGGATGATAGTCTGAGGGCTGATCTTTTATAAACGAAATGATTTTTCTTCTGATACTTGGTTTTTACAAAAAGTGTTGATGACTTATGTTAGTTCCTCTTTAATAAATAGGCTTTATTTAAAAATAACAAAATAGTTTTTGTATTTTATCCGTTTATATATTTTGGAATTGGGTTTCCAGCGACTTTCTATTACAATATGAGATAACGGCAAAGATTTTTCTTTATTTGAAAGAATATGCCAAGATGTGGTGCCTACCATCCCCCGTTTTTTGAACTAAGCTTTATTATCATAAAAATGAAAAGAATTTTTATTATAAGACTACCATTTTTGAGAATGTGTTGAATAACTAAACTTATCGTCTCTGTTCTCCGTTTTAAAAGTATGTATTCTAAGAAAAAAGAGCCATAATATGCCTTGCATTTTGATATGCTCTGTTAAACAAAGAATCTTTAAATATATAGAATGAGTCTTGATAGAGAATTGTTGGAGATCAAACGAACTATTTTTGACTCTTGTTTGGTGAATATCATCCTCAAACATTATTGTATAGAGCTGAAAATTTCATGCAATTTCACTACACCTAGTCTGAGATCGATTTTTAAGGAGGAGAAGAAGGCCTAAAACCAAGGGCTAACAACACATCAGATTACAGAGACATGACCCTATTCTAAAATTCTCATAGAATTCTGTCTACACCCATATCTGTGCTTATGTAACATAAACATACGCAATAAAATCATAAACACATTTTCGCACAACAACGTACGTACTCAGATGAATTCTAGAATTTAAGAATATACATATAAAGATTTGATATCAGTATAGATGGAATTTTCAGAATTCTGGAATTTATATATGAATAATGATTTTATAAAAACAAATGGAGTTTTAGAATTTTGAAAACTATAGAATTTTAAAATATACATGTGTATAATGCTGTTCTAAAAGTATAGAGAGAATTTTTAAATGTATATTATATATGTATAATGATTTTATAAGGATATAGGAAGAATTTTGAGAACTCGAGAATTTTAGATTACGGATATTTTTATCAATTGATCTCATATTTGTATGTCTGAAATTTAAGTGTAATTGGAATTCTGGAAGATTATAGTTAGTAGTATTTTTATGATAGATTGAGTGAAACTGCATGTAAAATTACAATATAAGCGAAATATATGGTGAATCGAAAGAAAATGAGTGATAGAGATTTAAGGTTTTTATAGTTTGATAAGGAGTAGAGTTGGTAAAGAAAATCGTTTGATGATCAATGGGAGTTAATGTTGTCGGATAGTGGGTCTGTCATTCAAATATCACTTTTAGGTAAAATGAAATGGTTGTAGTGTGCTGATTCGGAAAATGGTTCATCTGTCTGTTCATTAGAATTGATTAATACAATTAGAAGAAGAATTACATTTTCTGAATATAACGAGTTGATACTCAGAATTGGGAAAGAACAGGAACTATGAAGAATAAAAGTTTTTTGTGATATGGCTATCACATCATATTCAGTTGTTTCAATTGGTATTGTATGACATGTTTTGTAGTTTTATTATTGCTATATTAATACGGTATTCTGTGGATGAAGCGAGATATAATGAATCATTTATCGCTATTAAAGAAGTACAATAGGGACAATCCATGGCGTCATCTATTACCTAATTTTACACAGTGGATTATCTTGAGGATGAGGATGGCCTTCGTAATTGCCGGTATCACACGTTTTCAACACAAATAGCAATCCAAAACTTAAATAATTGAAATGTTCTTTGGTTCTTCCAGGGAATTATTTATTATGTCTACCAATTCGTATTGATCATATTCTTCTTAGATTTTGAAATGCGCATTATTTCCGTTTCTTAAAATTTCTATTCAGACTAAAATACTATTTCCTCAAGACAGTTTCTTTCAAACATTTAATAATTATAATAGTCTTCTTATACTGAAATTTCCCCATCCTAAAATTTTACGACTCTGTAAATTCTAAAACGCCATCTATACTAATATCAAAGTATTATATATATATATATATTCTTAAATTCTAGAATTCTGAAAATTCCATCTGTACAAATATCACATTTTTTATATATATTTACTCGAAAATTCTAGAATTCCAGAATTTTAGAATAGGGTCACTGCTGGTTTTTTGAGATATAAATATCATAGATCTATATTATTGTATGATATAATTCAAAAATATTAATATATCCCTTTTTTTTTGATCTTATTAAAAATGTATTTCCACAAAACCATTGAAAATTTTTTAAATTCAGATATAAACTTGTATAAGATTTTGTTTTTAAAATAAATTCTAACTCAATTTAATATGAATAGAAAAAAAAATAAAAAATAAAAATATATTTTATTCATATAATATATATTCAATAAAACTATTAAAAGACTATTGTTTACTTAAAAGTATATAAATAAAATAGTTATTGAATTTCAATATCTTATTTATTTTAGCCAATATATTCACCAGATATTTTCATCAACGATAATTTTAATCAACAATCACCAGCATTTCAATTACAACAACAATATAAAATATATCTTACGGATATGTAAATATATTAATTGAATATGTTTTAATTTTCTTTTTTTCATTAATAGTTTTTACACATATTGTACTTTTTCTAATCATGGCAATATGTTTCTTATTAATGTTGGCTTCGATAACAGATCTGATAGTTATTTCATTATTAATACCTAATAATGTTAACAAAAATTGGATGTTGCAACATTCTGCATTTATACATATAATAAATAATTGTTTTTTTGAAATAAAATTTTTGTGATCTTATTCAATATATAAGAATTTTATTTTCATTCGTTCAGATTTCAACTGAATAATTTCTAACTTCTTTTTGTTTTGATTATTATAAAAATATGATCAATATCTAATAATAATAATTACTTTCGTTTTTGAGAAAAGATTTAGAGAATAGTATGTTTTGATTTTATTTCATAATGTTTGTTTTTGTTTTTATCTTTGTTTCAATAGAAATATTAATAAATTGTAGTTGAATTTGCAAAATATGATATTTAATATAAAATAAAAGAGAAGAATAAAGTATTGGATTTAAATAGTAGAAAATAATAATTGTTGAAATGTGTCATACATCAAAATTATTAAATTTTGATCTATTTATTATAAATGACTATCATAATCTAATAATTTGAGAGTCATGAATAATTTATATTTTAAAAAGAAAAACCTCTTAATTTATTTTTTTGAAAAAAAAAAGCTTTCTTCAAGAGTAGAATTCTTCCGACTAAATTATATATTTCTATTGTAAATTAAGTAAAGTCGAGTTCGTTTAATGATGAATAATCTTGATAAATATTGAAATATATTTTTCGGCAACCGATTCCTAATATTTTGTAATAGTGATCTCATGGACCATCTCTTAATACAATTGAATTAAATAGAATTTAGAATAAGTTTTTTTTTTGTTTTTCATTAGTTAAAGATTTTAATTATTAATTAATTAAATTAAACATACAAAAAACAATTCTTTTCATAAAGAAAAACAAATTGTTTATAAATATATTTTTTTTAAATCTTTTTTTCTTTTTTCGATCTATATAGAATATTTTTATATAGATATATCAATCAATTATTTTGAATAAATCAAAACTAATAAATAGATTATTATTCTATTGGTTTATATTACTATTTATTATATAAAAATATATCTGTACACTAGCGCATATATATATATATATGTAATTTATTTTAATGATCAATGTAGAGGTATTAAAATAAATAACTTGTTGTTTTATTTTGTTTGTTCTTTGTTTATTTCAGTGGTTTGATTTAAGTTCATTATATACATATTTAACCAATAAATTAAAATAGAAATAATTATAAATATGTCATCGTTTAATTTATCTAGTAAGGTAAGTAAAAATACAAATTTAAAAATAAAATTAAAGCCCTTTTTTGTTTTTTTTAAAGTTTTTATATATGAAACAACCATACAATGGTTTATTTGATTTCAGATTGAATTCAAAAAAACCAATTGAACCCAATTTCAAAAAGAATTGCAGGGACAATGGGACTACGGAACGAGCATAGGACTAACATGGGACTACATGGGACTAACATAAGACTATGAGGCTTTATAGAATTCCTATAAACTCCCATGTAGTCCCCTAATCCCATGTTAGTCCCCTAGTCTCATGTAGTCCCCTAGTCCCATGTAGTCCCCTAATCCCATGTTAGTCCCCTAGTCTCCTAGTCTCATGTAGTCCCCTAATCCCATGTTAGTCTCATGTAGTCCCCTAGTCCCATGTTAGTCTTCTGTAATGGCATTAACTCCCGTTAAGTCCCATAGCCCCATAGGGTGTTGAAAAAGTTGAGATAAAATTTTTTTTTGGAATTCAATCTGAAATCGAAAAGATAATAGACTCATTTCATAAAACAAATTTCATTTATTTAACATTTAAAAATTGTTTGATGATGGACAAAAATATGCTGATATTGTTTTCATAATAACATGATGGATGTATATGGTTATATTTTAAATATGTAAAACAAAACGATTCATCATATATTGTTTTTTTTATTGAAGGTAATGATTTGTTTTCTTTGAATTTTTAATTAAATATATTTATTTATTTATTTTTTAAATAGTTTGTTTTATAATTATATCGATCAAACAAGTTCTCGATATATATATCAATATGAAAAAAAAATTATTTTTTTTTTATGTTAAGCGAAAATTTTATAAAGCTCCACATGTATTAATGAAATAAATATTAAATATTATATTTTCTTTTTCTTTCTGTTATTGTTGTTGTTGTTGTTGGTATGATAATCAAATATGTATTTATAAAAATATAAAAATAAATAAATATAATGATTGGTTAAATAAATAAATTGGTTTTTTTTCATCTATTAAACTTTATAAAAGAGAACTAATAGATTATTTTTCCAATTAAATAAAGAAGTTCAATCTTATTTGTAGAACAAACAAAAATATATATTGAGAAATTATTAGATCAATTGAAAAAAAAGAAGAAAAAAGAAGTTTATAGATAACAAACTAATAAATCGTCTCCAAATAACAGGAAAAATAGAGCAAAAGATTTCGATATCGAATCTTTCGACGTATGTTACTGATGCACCCGCTCGTTTGATATTATTTATTCGTTTAAAAAAGATAGAAACAAGCGATGGAAGGAGAGAGAGAGAGAGAGAGAAAGAGAGTATGACTTCATATTTCGTTTTTACTCGATTGATGAATAAATTTGATTAGTATAATTAAAATGTCCAGCCATATTCTTTTTCTTTCCTTCTTGATAGATGTTGTACATCAATAGACATCTATTTTCTTGTATAAACACTGGATTTTGGTAATAATTAGAGTTTCACTCATTGATCTGAGCTTTTATTATAATATTTATTATTGCTTTTATAGCATAAGCAAATGATAGTTTTATAGACATTCTTATGTTCACATAAAAGTCATCATTACATAGAATAATTTTATATAATTTCAAAGCAGACAATGGACAAGTACAAGTACACTAAGTACAAATGTACTTAAGTACTGTACTTTTAAGTACATTTTGTACTTTGTACTATAGTGACATCTATAATAAAATAATTAGGAGACAAGATAAATATAATAGAAGTATAATTAGTTCATATTAAAAATAAGAATTATTATGCTGTCTCATGTGATCCTTATATATAGAAATACGTAACCGAAAAGTATTCAAGTTCGGAATGGTGCAGAATTAATTGTATAACTTTTTCCTTTTTAGCAGTAGATCATACACCACCTAGTTTTTGTGTATTCAAAAAGTGAGTACACATATAGAATCGATCTGTGTGTCCGTCCGGCCGTTTACGCGATAACTCTTCACAATTACATTCGATTGAGCTGAAATTTTGTGCACACAATTGTCTCATCAATATATCGGTCGAGTTCGAAGATGAGAAGGATCCGTCAAGAAATGACTAAGTTATTGAAAAAATTGTCATTATTCACCAGACCATCCCTGAGGGGGGATACAGACATTTTTTTAAAAAAATATTTTTTCTCAGAATTATTTCCAACATATATGAATCGGCTCAGTTCTTAACGCTGATTTTGAATCGATTCGTCGTCTTTTAAGTGAAAGCTGCTTAAACAGAGTCACAAAATACACAAAATCTGTATCCTGAGGCTAGTGTGCCTAAATATGTCTCAGGTGACTAGCGGTTTTGGGCTGTTCTAGATGCATGGTTTTGTCGCTACTAAAATGAGTTATCAAATGGAAAAAAGCCGAACTGGATAGCTATTTATGTTGGGGTTTATTATGAAAACTAGCTATACCCTGTGCGAATTGCACGGTTTTTTTATTATCTTCAAAGAAAAGATTTATCATAATCAAAATAAAACTTAAACTATCATATACCATTCGATAGAGAATTTCATGGGCTGTAAAGTGATGCTAAGTTATAGGGGTAAATAGGTTGCGGACAAGATTTCCTCTGTATGACAGTGTTGAAAAACTATGAAAAACTCATATATCTTGACAATGCGTCAGTGTGATATTTGTTTGTTTTCCATATTACCAATACCAATTTTTTCAGAGTAGATAGAACTCGTTAAGAACTATAAAATGATGCAAAATAATAGGGATAGATATGCTACGGTTAATATTTATTCAATATGACACTTGCGTAAAAGCATGAAAAATCCATATACCTTAATAGTGTGTCTGTGCGATATTCGTTTGTTCTCGATAGAGCCAACATTATTTTTACGTACTCGAAAAGTGAAGTTCACGATAGATTGATTCTGATCAATCTGTCTAAAAAAGTTTTATCGTTGAGCGCACCAAGGAACTGCCCCTTAGACTGTACGGATGCTCTCTTTTTGCTAGATAAGACGTGGTGAGGAGTTAGTTCCGAAGATTTTATTTATCTGCATAAATAAAAATTTCCTCTTTTAATTAAAGCTTGTTTCAAATTATATTTCATATTATAAACACATGTTAATTAAGTCAAAGCCTTGTAGAAGTTGTTGAGGGTTATCTTGAAAAGGTAAAAGAGGATCATAATGAGTACTGTTGTAATAAATACAACATCCTACTTATTCATAAATAAATTCATCGTTTTCTGAAGAAAATAAACAAAAACTAAAGAAAATCAAAGCAAGAATTATTGTGTATAGTGAATAGTTTTTCTAATCAATAATAATTTACAGACTCAGAACTTACCTAGACTAGATCAACTTAAAATTTTCAGATCCGGACCCGACGGGCTCTACTCGACACATTCTTGGATAACTCATCTGTCTTATTCGCTTTTTGAAGTACACATAACTCTTGAATTTAAATCTGAGGTTTCCGCATTTATTGTAATTTGATTTATATTTTAAACAAGAAAAAGTTATTAAGCTAGTCAATGAATGACTTTTTCTTGTTCAATCAAATTTTTAAGCTTTCATTGAAAATAATTGCACTATTCTTCCATTAAATATTCAAACAAAAATATCGATATAGCTGTCTTAAATCATGTGCATACAAAATAAAACTCCGTGAAAGTAGCAAAAAGTCAGATTGAAATCGAATTTCACATAAACACATAATTAATTCATGTCCATGTAAAGATCTACTCGAGCAATCATGTTCGACATATGGTTTAAGCACAAAATGTACTTGTAAGTACAGGACTTTAGTAAATTTGTACTTATATACTCAGATTTTTAATTAAAAAGTACAAAAAGTACCAGGTACTGTACTAAGTATCCGATACCTGACTTCAAGTTCTTGAAGATCTTTAGGTTTTGTCCCATACACGCGGTCTTTGATCAGTCCACATAAAAAATAATCGGTTGATGTCAAATCTGGTGACCATCCGGGCCACTCAATTGGTCCACGCCGACTAATCCACTGTTCAGGGAATGTTTTATCCAGGAAATGTCGAACGGATTGAGCATAATCAGCTGGTGCTCCATCGTGCATGTAAAATATCTCTTCTAAATTCATTCGACTTTTAATAGCAGAAACAATTTCATGCTTTAGCTTTTCAAAGTAACTCTCTGCGATAACGGCATCACGAAAGAAGAAAGGTCCGATGATACCTCCAGACCAAATACTAGCCCATACAGTAACGCTCGGAGCATTCATTTCTTGAGTGATCACGATGTGAGGATTTTCTGTAGTGTAGTAAACGCAATTATGTCGATTGATATGCCCGTTCAACTTGAAGATAGATTCATCTGTCCAAACAATTCGGTCAATTAACGAAGAATCGTCAATGATCAAGTTTAAGAAAAATGTCAACGAATTCGCAGCGTCTATCAGGATCATCCTCGTTCAATGCATGCAGTAATTGAGGACAATAAGGTTTCAATCCGAGCTCCTTCATCATTCGTTGAAGACTGATTCTTGAGAGATTCAGATCGAAAGAAGCTCTCCTTGATGATGTCGCAGAATTTTCTTGAAAAGCGGCACGAAAAAGTTCTTTGTTCTCATCGGTACTAGCTGATCTAGGCCGTTCAGATCTGATTGCATCTTTGACACTTCCGGTTTCGTCAAATTTTCGTACAAGATTTAAAATGTGCTTGCATGATGGAGAAACTCGGTCGTAATGGTACTGAAACTGACGAGCAACTTCAGCTGCACTCTGGTGTATTGCATACCACTTAACAATGTCAGTTCTTTCGGATGACGACAAGTGAAAACTTTTGCTCATGATTAAAAACATCTGAAAAAAACTAAGTTAGAACCAAACAACAACAGTCAGTATAGAGAACAAAACATTAATCAGTCGATAAAATAAATAGCTGCTTGAATTGTTATCTGAAAGATGCCCCTACTAGTGCATATATGTGAAAAGACTAACAGAGGAAATAGTAAGATGCGTTATGAAAGTAAAAACTATAACTTTCAAGCAGATTGCCAACTTTATAGGTTATTCCAGATATGTACGTGCTAGACCAAGTGACAAAACTCAGATATGATTTATATGCTGTATCTTTAGTTGATATCACCTAGTATATATGCTATAAATATCAGACCTAAACAAAGAAGTATAAGAAAGAAATAAAAAAAAAATACTTTGTTATCTGACTTATGGGCCACCCTGTACATACAGTTCTTAAAAAAGAACTGTTCGTATGAGACAGTTCTCGAAAAAGATTCGGTTCATAGAATTGCGAGCTGTCCTAGGTCTAGTATTTGTAGCAGCAACAACACAATAGCCTTATCCAATCTATATGAAATTCGTTCAAGCGTATGTACGCGATGATTGTTGTAATTAACGACATACAAATTGCCATGTCAGTCAACTGACAAACTAACGGGACCATTCAACTGATCTACTTGTCCTTCTTCCCTCTTATTACCAACAACTACATCTCCTTGTGCCATTCCTTTGCCCACTAAATTACTCGTGTACTAACAAATTATCTTTTTTTCTTGACAAAAAAAAACAGCATATATCTTATTAATAAATGGATCAGTTCGTTTTTTATTTTCAATGAAACTGATTAAATATGTACAGAAAGCTATTGTAACAATAATAACAACAAAGAGAAAAAAATAAATAAAAAACTGTTGATGAACAGCATATTTGACTTTTGAAATAAATGAATTGCAATTGAAATCCATAAAGATATGTGTGGAACTATTTACTAATTCACGAGTTTTTCTTATTGATTCTTTAAAACATTGACACTTGATGATTCAGTAAAGTTATTTATTAAAGCTAATAAATTTGAATAAGTTTCATTATTTCGTTTAATATATTCCCATGTTTCTCTTGATCCTAGTGTTTTTTGATGAATATATGGTAATCTTTCAATTGAATTAATCTTATTACGAACAGCATCATCGTTCATATATATTATAATGTTTAATGCACATTCTAAATCAAATGTTCGTTCATAATGATAATATCCCAGGACGAAGCAGAGCCGTCGGATTCGGCCGGATTGTTTTAAAACCGACGGGATTCTATCGGAAGTCAATAGGAATCCAGTGGCCCGGATTTCGATACGGATTTAATGGGATTTTGTCGGAGCCCGATAAAAAATGACGGAATTGAGTCAGAACTTACGAGGAAAGGTCACCAACTTATAAGTTACTTTTGAGCTGATACTTTGTGCATAAGTAGACCCTAGTGAGATTAGGAAAAGTCTGAAAGGATAAGAGCTAGTAGCCTTTCTTTCCAGAGTTATAGCCGTTTTACTGAAATTTCAGGTTATACCTGAGTATGTATACAAAAATCAAAAGTTCATATTTAGATTTGAACTTTCATCCATAGATAAATCTAATGGTATCTAGCATATTCTAAAAGTTTCAGCCTACTCAGATGTTCCTTTCACGAGATACTACATTTTCAAAAAGTATTTATATTTCACCAATGATTCGAGAAAGTCCTTTTTTTCAGAAAATGTAGTATCTCGTGAAAAGAACATCTGATTGGGCTGAAACTTTCAGAATATGCTAGGTACCATTAGATCTATCTATGGATAAAAGCTCAAATCTAAATACGGACTTTCGATTTTTGTATACATACCCCGGTATAGCCTGAAATTTCAGTAAAACGGCTATAATTCTGGAAAGAAGGACTATTAGCTCTTATCCTTTCAGACTTTTCCTAATCTCACGAGGGTCTACTCATGCACAAAGTATCAGCTCAAAAGTGATTTATAAGTTGGTGACTATTTTTCGTTAGTCGTATCCACTCGGATTTTTTATCGAAATCCGGGCCATTGGATGCCTATTGACTTCCGATAGGATTCTGTCGGTTTTAAAACGATCTGACAGAATCCGATACTTCTGCTTCGTCCTGGGTAATTGTAATTGTAATATTTCTAGAGTTTCATTTTTACTGTTATTGGTATTCATCTCGTCAATGTTGAACGCAATTAAATGATTGTAGTAACCAGAATTAACTTTTTTATTCGGCCGTTAATCCCCGTAATCAGCCAAAAAAAGGATACGAAAAAAAAAGATGTCGCTGCAAGACAGGAAGGTAAAAATGAGTTACACGTGAAAGAAAATAGCTAAAGAACATATTCATGTAATTTACTTGTAAAATTCTAATAAAGATTTTATGAGAACATTACTTACGAGGGAACCATCCGAAGTGCCGCGCTCCGTTTTAACTCATTCATATCTCATTTGATAGAGTATATTAAGGTAATAAAAAGTTTAAAAGGGTTTCTGCCCATGGCTCTTCCTTCAAAATTTATGGCCCTTTTACTACATTTTTGACCTATTCCTAGGTATTTACCGAAAAAATCAAATTAAGCAATTTCGATCTGAAACTTTGCCCATAGATAGGTCTAAGAACCCTTAGAATATCCTGAAAGTTTCAGCCAAAAATAC
>JAJEKB010024367.1:6973-32331 GCA_022393335.1 Macrotrachela quadricornifera | reverse complement strand
TCGATGTGAAGTGAATTTGAAAGGAAAATATTTTTTTTCATTTTCGATACATCACTCATCACGGATATTACGTCAAGATGAACTTACATAATAGAAGAAAAAGATTTGTCGTTGTTGTGAACTATCTAACTTACTATTAATATGGGATAAATATGATACTTGATAAAACTTTTCTTTGTTTCATTTTCTAATAAGTATGTCAGGATAAACATGCTATGAGTAAGAATAACAATTTGATAGAAAAAAAATGGTTCTGTCAAACACAGTCAGAACTATATCTGAAAAAATAGTTCTGTCAAATTTAGTCTAAACCATTTTGGAAAAAATGTTATTGTTCGTATGCTCGAACAGAATCTTTTCAGTTTGTTAGCACAATGAAAGCAACTTTTCATCTTTTTATATTGAGAGACAGACTCTTACAAGGTTCTGCATTATTACACAGAACCTTTTCGACTCATTATAATTTGATAAAATTTTTTTACATAGTTCAGCATTGCCGTACAGAACCTTTCGACTCATTATAATCCAATAAAAATTTTTATATAGTTCAGCATTGCTGGACACAACCTTTTACGGTTCAGTATTATCTGGGAGAATCCTGTGAATTAAACGTAACTATAAACAGATCCTCTTGCAGTTCCGAGATCATTAGCCAGAACTTATCTAGGTTCGGTAGCTATGGATAGAACTTTTTTGTTTATTTAGGACCGTATAAGTCACTTTCCATAGTTTAGCATTTTCATACAGAACCTTTTATGATTCTGTGTTTGTAATTAGAAACTCGCTCAGTTCAGATTGTCTAATACAAACCTTTGTATGGTTTAACTATAATGTACGAAACCTTTTGAAGTTTCGTATCTATAAGACGGAACCTAGTGGGTTCATCACCTTCTGAGAAACCACGTTGTAGGGTTTTGCATCAAAACTCAGAACCCCTTGTGGTTCGGAATACTTAGGAAGAACTTTTTATGGTTCAGCTTTATTGAGCGGAGCCTTCACTGGTTTTTGTGATGCTTTGCAGAACTTTAAAGAGTTCTGCATGTGTTACAGAACCAAAAATAGTTCCGTAAAACACCTTTTTTTTCCTGAGTATACTTACTTCTCTCAATCTATCATTAACTCCTTATTTTTGTACTTAATCCCTAAATCTATACTTAGCCCTTACTTCTATAAATAATCCTTAATTCTGCTTTCAAAATGCCACGTCTGTGTTTAAGTCCTTATTTATCTATTCAAACACTTATTTCTGTATCTAAACTTTTATATTTACAGGGTGGCCACAAAGTTATCGTGCAGCCTTTGATTACGAATAATTTTGGATGGGAATCAGTTAAAAGTCTACACCTTTCACTATTGAAAAAAGGAGACAAAAGCGCATTCAATTATATGTTACACAATTTTTTACCAAGATTTCGAACAAGTCAATGTATTGCGTGTAATCATCGAAGTGAATTTTACAAAATTCATTTAAGTTTCTGAATAAACTGTTTCCATTATTTTCTGAGTGACTAAAGCTAAAGATGCGGGCTATGAGTAGTTTTCTAGATCATTCATTAGTGATTCCAATGAATTTCTAAAAGTTAAATATTCACTTTGGCGATTGCACATAGTACATGGATTTTCAAGTCCCTGAATGGAAAACTTATTAGAACAGTATGTAATATACGCTTTGATAGACCTTCTTCATCTCTTTTCAAAAGTGAAAATTGCAAATCTATATTCCGTTTCTATCGAAAGTTATGGACACTCAAAGACGGTTCGGTAACTTTTGGATTATCCGATATTCTTAACTCGTTAATCCTATCCTTAATGCCTTATATCTATGTTTAAGCTTTTATGTCTATCTTTAGCAACTTAATACTATATATAATCTCCTATCTCTATAAAAATACAAATTTAGATTTAGAAATAAAAGGTTACGAATGGTATTAAAAGATTAAGAATAAAAATAAGGAATGAAGGAGACAAATAAAGGGTTATATTTTGAAACAGGTGGTCTAGAGCAGAATGACGGAACTAAGCATAGAGGTAATGGATTAAGGATGGACTTAATTGGTTCGATATGGGAAGAAGGGCTAAGCATATTAGGTTAACCCTTATTCATATATCTAACCATTTAATTCTATGTCTGATCTTCTTATTTCTTTTGTTTACCAACTTATTCTATATTTATCCTCGTACTCCTCTCTAACCGTCTTTTATATCTAATCCTTTATATCTAATATAACCTGCGTTGCTATATTTGATATATTGCATCTGTCAGTAGTAACTCGTGATGTGTGGGACTGATATCTTATTTATATACTTAGCTCGTTTTGTTATTTATCTAATTCTTCATTTCTATGTTAATCCTTATGTCTATATGAAATGCTATGAATCTCTATCTGTCAACAATAAATTAAAGAGAGACACTGCGAATCTTTCTGCTGAGAAGTCCTGAGGAGTTTTCATATGAAACATATGAGATTAAGACAATTTTAGTGTGACTTCGTGCCATTGAGCCATAATCAAAGCGTATAATAAAGCTCTCTGAGTTCTGCATACTTAGCGCAACATACAATTTAATTCGAAATTCAGTATTTGAAAAAGATAAGCATGGGTATTGAAGAAATCAGGAATCCAACAGCAAATTATATCAGATATTACGAATAAGTGAGCCAATCAAAAAGGTTCAAGTAACTTGCTCTAGAACCATTTTTGTGGAGGAAGTTCTTCATACGAAAAGTGTGGTGTGAGATAGAACCATTCTGAATTTCTAGAACCATTTGTTTATCTGTTATGATTCTTTAGGGAAAAAAATGGTGCGAGATAGAACTCTTTTGAATCTTTGAAATCATTTTGTACTTTTTCTGTTTTTTTACGAAAAAAAATGGTGCAGAATGAAACTCTTCTGAATCTCTAGAACCATATTTCACATGTTATGGTTCTTAAAATTGTCTAAAACCTTTCGATGGTTTATTAATAAACGAACGAAACCTAAAATGGTTCATAATCTTGTCTAAAACCCTTAATAGTTCTGTATGGCACGCTTTTTTTTAGAGAGTAGCTGCACTATATGTATCTTATGTCTTTTTTTATTCTGGTATTTATGAACGTCTCCTGATAAGAAAGCGACACGAAAGTAGTCACTTCAATAGTAGAAAATTGTTTTATGAATACTCATGTTTCACACAACAGAGTTACTAATTTGGATCGCCGATGCTTCATTTAGAATTGCTCTTTACTCTTTTTCTGAATTAAAAAATATTAAATTCAGTAAATCCGTGATTTTGTCGCAACTTAGTAGTAATAAGACAAAATCGCTGATGAATCGTGATTAAATCGCGCTTAATCGTCCAAATACAGGCGATTTTGATGACATGGGTCATCTCGATGAAAAAGAACGGAACATAGAGTTGTTCGGGTCAATTTGAGGTTATCAAACGCGCTCTACAAAACTCCTCATAGAATCTTCCACGGTTATCCATGAAATAAGCAAGTTACAATTTGCTGTCATCTGATTGGCCTATTTTTTGAGTAATATAGAAGCCGACGCAGCGACCAGTAATTAACGATAGGTACTTAGTCACTAGTAGAGTAAATATATGGTGCCATCACTAAGTTAAGGATCTAATGGTACTCTCACAGTACAGTAGATGAGGACCCAAGGATGCCCTTTTAGTGTAATACTTGAAGACCTAAGCGTACCCCATGATATAACACTTGATGACGTATGCATACCTTTTCATATACAATAGGAGTACGAAAGAAGTACAAGAGGAGTGAGAGAAGTATCAGGAAGTACGAGGGAAGTACACTGAAAACAAAAAAGGTTTTATACGAAACTAAAAAAGAATTTCGAACTTTGCAACGAATTCGAAATCCTTTTTTGGTTTCGTAGGAGTATGGTTTCGTACATAACTATTCTTTCATTACTTTAAAAAAAAGTTTCGTGTTCCAGGTTTCGTACGACCTTCTATACCCTGGTTTCTATACCTGATCTCTTATTTATCTATTCAACCTCTTGTTTTTATATTCAACTCTTATTTCTACTATAACTCTCTAAATGTATCATTAACCTTACATCTATTCCTAACTTCCAAAATCTATCTTTAATCCCTCAAACCTAATCTTGATCCTAAATCTATCCTTAACCCTATATCCATCGTTAACTTCTTAAATCTATTCTTAACCTTACATGTATTCATAACTCTATATGCACCCTCAATCCCCTAAATCTATCCTTCACTTTATGCCTATCCCTAACATTATATCTATCATCCGCCTCCTAAATCTATGCCCAACTACTTGAATTTATTTTTAACCCTATATAGATTCCTAGCCTATTGAGGCTATCTTTTACCCTGTATTTATACTTAATCCCTCAACCCTCCGTTAACGTTGTGGGGTCCAAGTGGACCCACCTTAAATTTTTGTTTTGTTTTTTTCTTTCATCAGAGCCATATTGTATTTATCGACTCACTATTATTAGTAACTCTATACCAAACTAAAACACGAAACAGAAAAATTCTTTCTATCCTAAAATATTTATCAGAAATTTCTCGACAATTAATAAAGGCAAAAAATGAGGACGGTAACGGAGGGTTAAACATATCCTTAATTCTATATATATGCTTAACCTTATATCTCTTGTTAACTCCCTAAATCCATCCTTAACCTAATATATATTCTTATATCTAAATTTATTCTTAACTCTCCCAAATCTATTCTTAACCTTATACCTATTCTTAATCGTGTATCTATCCTTAATCCTGTAAAACTATTCATAACCCTTTAAATTTATTTTTTAATTCTATATCCATCTTTAACCTCAAGCCACTATGGCTGAGTGGTTAACTCATTCACCGTATATCCACAAGGTACTCAGTTCGAATTTCGACGCTAATAGACATCCAATGAGGCTGGGCAAGTCACTAATAACTATTTGTCTTGAATCACTCATCCCATAACACATTGACTACGGAGTTGATATACATAAACATACGCCTGGGGCTAGTATGCTGTTAGTTAGTGTTTACGAAGAACTTAAATAATTAAGCGAAAGAACTGAGAGTCTGATCAGGCTTCTGTCCAGAGCTGCAATCAGTAATAATTGTACAGAAAATATCGGGCTTTCGATGTTGTCTTCAGAGAACGCCTCATATTGCAAGGTAACCGATAGGCAAGGATTTCTTTCTTTCTGTCTTCCTATCTTTAATATTAAATCTATCCTTAATCCTTACATCTATTCTTAACACAATATATACATATTTATGCTAAACTTCCCATATCTGCTATTGACATTTAAAGATAGATAAACGAAATTAAGAATAGATTTATGGAGTTAACTATAGATATATGAAGTTGAGATTTTAGTTGCAAGAACATATCCTGATGCAAAGCATGACAGAATTATGTTTTGAAGTTGTTATTCTTCATTTATAAAATAGGGTGTTAAGTTGGAGGTCTCAAAGACTTCTAGGAACAGGCGTCAAATTTTAATAAACTACTGTATATATACAAAAAAGTAAAGCTCCATAAAAAGTGATATAGTGACTATTGAGAGACAATTGGAGTGCGTGATTGTGTCAGCTTAGATGAAAATCAATAAAATATTGTTTCCAGTTTTTTTTTGTGAAAAGACATTTCGATAGGAAGATATCAAATATTATGATAAAGGTTCTACCACATGAAAAATGAAATTGTTCTGACAAAACGACACTTCGGACTGTCTTTCTCTTTACATAATTCTATTTCGTCTATTCTAACGAAGACTGACTTTTTTTTGAAGCGAAGCAAATCTTTGATCCAAAATGAGTGGTATCGCATATTTCTAAAGTAACACGATCTCTATCTATATAAAGATGAATAAAATTAATTGCATAAGGACTAGAAATTCGCTTATTAACTAATTCTTCCTTTAGATGAGGAAAAGTTTCTAAGATGGATCGTCACTCTTTTAAAAAAATAATCACTTCGTGAACCACAATAAAACTTATAAGCATAGTCTTTTGTAGAATAGAGACATGATGAAATGTCTAATAAATAGTTAGTACTTTTTTCCACAAGATATATCTGCAACATCATTTGGACAAGAAGAAACTTTTTTTGTTTTTTTTCTAGAAGTTTGCTAAGTAAATGTGTAAACTTAAACAACAGTGAAAATACGTCTAAAAGTCAGAGGGAGAATGAATACCTTTCGGACAAGTTACAAACGACGTTAAAGAGAGCTCGCTACTATTACTTATGTCAGACTCTGTTTCCATCGCAGCAGTATTTCGAAACCTTTTTAATGCGAAATCTGTAGAAGGTTTGAACGGAACCCTTCTCAGTTAATGACCCGATAAAAGTTTCATACGGAACCTTTTGAACTTTCAAAAGATTCAAAGGGCTTTGTACGAAACCTTCTTAAGCTTCAACTTTTATACAAGATATTATGCGAAACCATTTATAGTTTTAATACTTATAAAGAGTTTAATACGAAACCCTTCCATCCCTCAAAATGTGTGAATCGGTTAGTACGAAACCTTTTTTTAAACTTGAAACACATCTCAAAAGTTTTATACGAAACTCTTCCACGCTTTAACACTGCTAAAGAGTTCTATACTGAACTCTCTTGATCTCCAATGCCTAAATGTGGTTTTATACCAAATCTTTCTTAATTTCAGGAACTTATAAAGGTTTCATAAAAAACCATGCATATTAGTAAATCTTTTTTGGATTTCGTATAATTATACGATAACCTTTAGAATATGTTAAACTTCTACCAAATCCTAAAGGTTTCGACAAACATCTTTTTTTCTTTCAGTGTAGGAGTAAGTACGAGAGAAGTACAGATGAAATCCAATGAAACATTGCGGATTATGAATGATCTCTCATATCAGTATGACTGTTTTCATTAACCCTTTCATGACCGAGCTTTTTCTACTGAATATAGCTGCAGTTAATGAGCTTATCGAATCTGAATTCAAATCTTTCTATGGTACGCTCATGGTATTCCAAGAAATTATTTTTCCCTTCTCTTACACAAAAAGCCGCTTTACAATTAGCGCGTTCAATGGTTGATTGAAGTGATACTTTTTTGTACTATTCACTAAGCATTATATATAAACTGCTTCTTCCAATTTATTAGGTTGCTCATCTATTTTTCTTAACTTGTTTCTTATTTTCCATAGATCACAAGAAATTCAACATTATCTATCTAACTATGACGCCATCCTACAGTAACAGAAAGGAAAGTGAATGTTTGAGTAGGATATGTACAACATGACACTTGAAGTCCTCCATGGTCTGTTGATGTAAGAAGTTTTAAAACTCTTGTGTAAACGAAATGTTTTATTTGCCGGATAAATAGTTGATTCAAGGGTTGCCCTACTAGTCCTCATAAGATTAATCGTTTCAATACCATGGGAAAAAAGTTTCGTCTAATGTTATACAAGGACATTTTTGCTCATGTCTATAAATGATAAAAGTTCAGCGCGATTCAACTAATATTAGCTAGAGTCTAGCATAAGTAGATCTCTCATGATCAAATACAAACACTACATAGTACTCACCAATTTGGTGTACAATGAAGTATTTGGACTTTATTATTAGACTGACTTATGTAGGTTACGTAGCCTAGGAACATAGGAAGTAAGCGAAATTACGATATTATTGCCTTCTTCCATTGGTATCACTAGAGTGCAGCCCTTAGGAACGAGAACATATCTCAAGAATATGATTATTAAGGAGCTAATGATACTACAAATTATACTCCTTGAGAGCCTAACAGTATCCATAGAAAACAATACTTGAGAACCTAATGGGATCGCTAGAATATGTGACTTGAAGATCTAAATATTAAGAGAATACTAGTAGATTACTGGCGAAGTACTAATGAAATACGATTTACTACAGATAAAGTATGAACGGGGTAGGGTAAAGTACGAGTGAAGTATGCATTCCTAGAGTAGTGCTTTTTTCTCATAAACGCAACTGAATGATGAAATAGTCAAGTGAACATCATCGTATGTCGACGATAATGGTAACACTACTCTACGAACTTGTCGGCGTCATTACGATAAAATAAAATAAATGCTGCAGCAGTAATGAAACGATTTTCATCTTCATTTATTCGTTAGTTTTCTTTCTCAAATGTATATTGCAGCAAATGTAATTATTAAGACGCAAATTTTGGCCAATCAAGTTTGAGGATAGGAGAAATTTCAGTCAATCAAACTATTTTAGGATGTACAACATGGCTGAGTGGTTACGTGCTCGGCATGCAACCACTAGTTACTGAGTTTCGTCTTCAGTATCATCAGTATACATAATTGTCTCTGAGCTCTCTAGCCGTTAATACAGTTGAAAAAAATTCACTATATATGAGAACCCAACCACTACTTCTCATCCTGAGATTTTGCACCGATCGCAAGTCTGAATAAAGGAGAAGCGTTTGGCAGAAGGAGTGCAAATATCGTTGTCTGTAAAAAGAACAAGACGACAGAAACTCATACCAGTTCGAGCAGCGCCCGAGAAACCAAGGTCCGCATCGTCTGTCGAGTGACCAAGGCAGAGTCGAAAAATTGGCGTCTGGAAAGAATTCACATACGACAAAAAGCACACAGAAACTAAAACTGGCCAAAAATATTTTAATAGTTGGAACATGGAATGTGCAGACACTATGAACCACTAGCAAGTCAAAATTACTTAAAAAATGAAATAAAGCGATGGACACGAAAAGGTGAAATATTGAATGGAGATTTCATCTGGTCAGGGAAAGAACCCTCACATATGAGGGATGTAGGGTTCTTCCTAAGCATACAAGCTAAAAAGGCATTAATAGGATACAATCCAATTAGCTCACGAATAATCTCAGCACGATTCGATGCAGCATCATTTTAAATTTTAGTAATACACGTATATACATCAACCTCTTCATCTTCGGAAGAAGATATTGAAGCATTCTATAACGATATTGAAGAAGCATTAATAAAGGCAGATATGAAGGATATACTTATCCTGACAGGAGATTGAAACGGTAAAATTGATAATGATAACACAGATTAGGAATCCGTGATGAGAAAATATGGGTATGGCGATAGAAACGAACGTGGAGAGCGCCTCTTAGAATTTGCGACAATGCACGATCTCTACGTATGTAATACAAAATTTCAACATGAACCAAATCAAAAATAGATCTGGGCATCATCATATGGCATTCATAAGAATATGATTGACTTGATTCTCGTCCAACGAAGATGGAAGGTCTCAGTCAGCAACTGTCAAACATTTCAAATCACTCGCTAGTGTTGTTCAATATCAACTTGAAACTTAAGAAACCACAGAAATGCTGCAGAATTGATGTGAGCCGACTGAGAGATGAGAAAATAAAGCAATCATACAACACTACTCTAACGAGACAAATGAAAGATATGGAGCCATCATGTAGTCTGGAAGGATATGCAATCAAAATTACAATAGAGGCAACTCCACCTGCAAAAAGAGCAACCAAAAAACCATAGATTTCTGAAGAGACACTAAAACAACTAAGAAACGCTTCCATAGAATGTACACAACAATATAAAGACCTATGTAGGAAAATTAAGAGATCAGCAAGACAGGACAAAGTACATTGGATACAAGACCAATACGAGCAAGCTGAAAAAGGTCTAAATATTGGAAATATAAGAGAAGCATATGGCCTCATAAAAGTGTTAAGAAAAGAATTTGTACCTCCATTAAATGTCATACGAAATTAAGAGGGATCAATGTTACAGACAAATGAAGACGTCAAACGAAAGTGGACACAGTATTGCAGCAGTCTATATAAAGATCCTGGTGGTGGAGACAGGATGGCGAAAGAACTTAAAGACATTGCACATCTCGGAAACGAAGATCCTCTGGATATCTTGTACTCAGAGGTACAAGCAGCGACAAATTCATTGGAAAGAAATAAAAGTTCCGGATCAGACGGCATAACAGTGGAAATGCTACAAGCTGGAGGCGAACCGCTATCATAACAAATCCACAAACTCTGTAACAAAGCATGTCAGCAAATCTAATTGGTATCTATACCAAAGAAAGATGACCTCTCTTATTAATCATACAGAAAAAATATTTCTAATAGTACTATTAAGCAGATTCAAGAATCATCTAGATCCGTACCTCTCAGAAGAGTAGGTAGGGTTCAGAAAAGACAGGAGTGCCATGCATCAAATATTAACGCTCAGATTATTGGCCGAAAATGCAAAAGGTATTCGATACGATCAAATATAAAATTATTTGGGCTATGCTAAAATCCTGTGGTGTCGACACAAAAATGGTCACCTTGCTAAAAAAGATCTACGAAAAGTCAGTCAGCTGTTGGCATTGGTAAAGATAATGGAAAGTGGTTTCGAACAGATGTAGCGACTAAACAAGGCGATCTTCTGTCACCGCTCCTCTTCATCGCATATCTCCACCGAGCGATAGATCAAGTGAGACAGAACACCTGCAGAATCAATATTAGCAGAATATTGATAAATAGCCTGAGATTCGCCGACGATATTGACCTTATCGATGAAGACGTTAGTTCACTTCAATGCCAAATAGAGCTAACTAAAACAGCTGCTGAACAAGCTGGACTAATCTTAAATATTAATAAAACCAGAACCATGGTAATTTGAGACAGAAATATCGATAATAGCATCTACGTAGCAGAAAATATCATAGAAAACGCGGAAAATTTTGAATGTCTAGGCAGTCTACTGACATGGGATAATAACTGTTCAGAGGAAATAAAAAGGAGAATAGGAAAAGCGGCAGGTGTAAAAGTTTCTTTGAGACTCATATGGAATAGCAAGAAACTGAAGCTTGAAAATAAATTCAAAATCTTAACCACATGCGTGTTCAGGGTCCTATTATACGCATCAGAGATATGGACCATAAAAGAAGCAAACAGGAAAAAAACTATTAGCATTCGAAATGAAATGTTACCGACGGATACTAAGAGTTAATTGGCAGAATATGATACGAAACGAAGATATCAAGAAATAGACATCATCAAGAAGAGGAAACTAAGGTTATTTGGTCACATCTGCAGAATGAATGATTGCAGACTAATAAAACACCTAATATTTGGCAAAATGAACGGAAAATTTTTAAGAGGGCGTCCGTGCAGACAATGACTAGATGACATAACAGAATGGTATCAGCACAGTGAACATGACCTGTTCTACGTTGCGCAAGATCGGCGGGCATGGAAAAATCTGATGACATAATGATGATGATAATCAATGGATGTGAGAATCGCAAAAAGCGGTACTATTGACATATAACAAAAAACAATAAGTATTGACTTGAGAGAAGATGAAATTTGGAAGGCCTAATACTGTGGCAAGCCTAGAAAGTCTAATGTTGACCCTAGTCAAGACTGAGTCTGATTTACTTGATTCATGCCTCATCTAGAACACACAACTGATCTTTCAGTATACTTGTTTGAACGTCATATATACTTAGCTGTATCCAAAAGTAATGTCGTGATTATCCCATTTTCTTATAAAAAAAGTCAAAACAAAATTCCTTTTTTATAGGATGATAGAAAAAATGAAATCACTTTGTACAAAAAAAAATATCATTTTCGCACGATCGAAAACTGGTAGCTCTAAATTTTGTTCAGTTTGAAAACAGAAAGGCACAACTATAAAATAAGCGATCTTAGGTTAGTTGTCGAGCTTTTTACGCTGCATCTTGTAGTATATTTTGTTTTCTAATTAGATGTTTGAAAATTGAAATACAAAGTATAACCGTTTAATCTACCCCATCCGAAAGTTAAGTTTCAACAAAAACAGTTCTTTATCAAAATTTGATTATGATGATATCAGTTGAACAGGGATCAAATACCATAGAAAAGTAGAACTTCATTTTCTCTATCATCTTATAAAAAAGGATTTTGTTTTGACTTGTTTTATATGAAAATAAGATAATCACGGCGTTGCTTTTGGATACATCTAAGTATATGAGCTCGGTTCATGTGCACGTTATCTTGGTATTATCACAGCACCCTTAGGGTAGTTCCTGGTCGCACAGATCAGTCTAGTATAAGGTAAATTCTTTATTCTTCAATGACAACTTCTTTTTTCACCAATGATTATTTATTTTATTGAAAAATTAAAAGTGAAAAATGTTAATTAGTCTGCTGGAGAGAGAAACGTTGTACTCGATGATTCGAATGATCACCAACATAGAAATGGCCATGTTGATCGAAGGACAAACCCCATGGATAATAGAGTTGGTTTGCTTCTTCTTCTCCACTACGTCCATCCGCAATAACAGTACCCTGTGTCGCTCCTTTAGACCAGCGCATAAGTCGATGATTCCCATAGTCTGCCACATAGATGGTCTCTGATGTATCGACAAACAATTCTCGAGGAAATCCCTGAACAACAACAATTCCTTCTGTTGCATCTTTATCCCATTTCATTACACGATGATTCCATGTGTCTGACACATAAACATTCTGCTTTTGATCAACAAAGATGTAGGACGGTTCATTGAGTTGATTAAGACCAATACCTCGTCCACGTCCACCAGCTACGATAGCTCCATCCTTCTCTCCCATTATATATCGTCTTACTTCATGTTTTTCAATATCTGAGATGTAGAGAAATCTCTGATAATCTATGGCTAATCCCCAACATGCGATGTTATCGAGAAGAATTTCTCCTTCAGTAGTACCATCACGACGAGACCATCGCATGACTCGTTGATTTCCTCGATCACAAATAATGAGACTATTTGTTTCTTTGTCAATCAACACACTGGTTGGACAATTCAGTTGATTCAATTGATATCCTTGGCCATGACCACCAGCTATCACTTGACCATTCGTATCACCTATTTTCCATTGAACGATACGATGATTTCCCCAGTCAACAATGATCATTGTTTGATCATCAACAACGAGACCATAAGGAAAACAAAGTTGATTGGTAGCATCGCCTTTTCCATATCCTCCAGCAACAATGTTGCTATTCTGTGCCGATCCTATATTCAAAGTAATATTAGAATTGACTATAAATGAATAAATAAATGAACAGGAAACTGCCATTACGATCAAAAAGATCACGCGCTCTCTCTCTCTACTATGAAATTCTTAGTCACATATTTTTTTTTGAAAGAATTTTGTGGAAGAATCGAAACTCTTTTAAAAAGTACTCAAAGATATTCTTTCTCTTAAAAGAAAAATATTTTCACCTCATTGCATTTGATACTGTTCATTATTTGATGTAGTACAAAAACATCTGTCTAAATCCTATATCAATTCCTATTTTATTTTACCATAGTCCAATTTTATCCATAATTAAATAGTCTTTCTTAGAATTGTTAAGATTTTCTAAGAGATATTTTTCTGAAATGGAAAACTTCTGAATGACATTGGATATTCAAACAAGATTTTATCAAGTTTAAGTTATGACCTTACCTAGATCGTAAAAATAAGATCTATGACCAATTTTTGTCCGAGAATTACTAAAGAATTCTTGGTAGATCCTCAAAATCTAAGCAATACTGATCTCGTTTTCATAAATCAAAAAGGGTTGTCAGGAATCTATTGATGTTTCTAAAAGTTCATTAAAAATGTTTGAGATCAAATAATTAAAATTTTATGTCAGTTTTTTAGAAGTGACGATCTTAAATTCCGATTTCAAGAAGGTTATTCGAGTTATCAGTTAACTTTCATAGAATTTGGCTACACGATTCTATAGTCGAAAAATCGGAATATATCATTGGTTTCTTAAAGTTTGGGAAATTGAACGCAAGAAATAGAATGAATGCTTTTGAAAAATTGGATAATTTTTAAAAATCTTGATATAAGGCAGTCAAAGTCAAAAAATGTAAATTTATGATTGATTTCTCAAATCTTATCACAGTTGATTCTAAATCTTAGAAGGGTTTTGCAGTAAAAGCTGTGAGTTTTTCAAAGTTGACGAATGCCAATCATTAATTATTTTCTTAAAGTTTGTCTAAAAATTGTCCGTTTTTGCTACATAGGTCGAAATTAAAATAAATGCATGGGATGATAGTCTGAGGGCTGATCTTTTATAAACGAAATGATTTTTCTTCTGATACTTGGTTTTTACAAAAAGTGTTGATGACTTATGTTAGTTCCTCTTTAATAAATAGGCTTTATTTAAAAATAACAAAATAGTTTTTGTATTTTATCCGTTTATATATTTTGGAATTGGGTTTCCAGCGACTTTCTATTACAATATGAGATAACGGCAAAGATTTTTCTTTATTTGAAAGAATATGCCAAGATGTGGTGCCTACCATCCCCCGTTTTTTGAACTAAGCTTTATTATCATAAAAATGAAAAGAATTTTTATTATAAGACTACCATTTTTGAGAATGTGTTGAATAACTAAACTTATCGTCTCTGTTCTCCGTTTTAAAAGTATGTATTCTAAGAAAAAAGAGCCATAATATGCCTTGCATTTTGATATGCTCTGTTAAACAAAGAATCTTTAAATATATAGAATGAGTCTTGATAGAGAATTGTTGGAGATCAAACGAACTATTTTTGACTCTTGTTTGGTGAATATCATCCTCAAACATTATTGTATAGAGCTGAAAATTTCATGCAATTTCACTACACCTAGTCTGAGATCGATTTTTAAGGAGGAGAAGAAGGCCTAAAACCAAGGGCTAACAACACATCAGATTACAGAGACATGACCCTATTCTAAAATTCTCATAGAATTCTGTCTACACCCATATCTGTGCTTATGTAACATAAACATACGCAATAAAATCATAAACACATTTTCGCACAACAACGTACGTACTCAGATGAATTCTAGAATTTAAGAATATACATATAAAGATTTGATATCAGTATAGATGGAATTTTCAGAATTCTGGAATTTATATATGAATAATGATTTTATAAAAACAAATGGAGTTTTAGAATTTTGAAAACTATAGAATTTTAAAATATACATGTGTATAATGCTGTTCTAAAAGTATAGAGAGAATTTTTAAATGTATATTATATATGTATAATGATTTTATAAGGATATAGGAAGAATTTTGAGAACTCGAGAATTTTAGATTACGGATATTTTTATCAATTGATCTCATATTTGTATGTCTGAAATTTAAGTGTAATTGGAATTCTGGAAGATTATAGTTAGTAGTATTTTTATGATAGATTGAGTGAAACTGCATGTAAAATTACAATATAAGCGAAATATATGGTGAATCGAAAGAAAATGAGTGATAGAGATTTAAGGTTTTTATAGTTTGATAAGGAGTAGAGTTGGTAAAGAAAATCGTTTGATGATCAATGGGAGTTAATGTTGTCGGATAGTGGGTCTGTCATTCAAATATCACTTTTAGGTAAAATGAAATGGTTGTAGTGTGCTGATTCGGAAAATGGTTCATCTGTCTGTTCATTAGAATTGATTAATACAATTAGAAGAAGAATTACATTTTCTGAATATAACGAGTTGATACTCAGAATTGGGAAAGAACAGGAACTATGAAGAATAAAAGTTTTTTGTGATATGGCTATCACATCATATTCAGTTGTTTCAATTGGTATTGTATGACATGTTTTGTAGTTTTATTATTGCTATATTAATACGGTATTCTGTGGATGAAGCGAGATATAATGAATCATTTATCGCTATTAAAGAAGTACAATAGGGACAATCCATGGCGTCATCTATTACCTAATTTTACACAGTGGATTATCTTGAGGATGAGGATGGCCTTCGTAATTGCCGGTATCACACGTTTTCAACACAAATAGCAATCCAAAACTTAAATAATTGAAATGTTCTTTGGTTCTTCCAGGGAATTATTTATTATGTCTACCAATTCGTATTGATCATATTCTTCTTAGATTTTGAAATGCGCATTATTTCCGTTTCTTAAAATTTCTATTCAGACTAAAATACTATTTCCTCAAGACAGTTTCTTTCAAACATTTAATAATTATAATAGTCTTCTTATACTGAAATTTCCCCATCCTAAAATTTTACGACTCTGTAAATTCTAAAACGCCATCTATACTAATATCAAAGTATTATATATATATATATATATTCTTAAATTCTAGAATTCTGAAAATTCCATCTGTACAAATATCACATTTTTTATATATATTTACTCGAAAATTCTAGAATTCCAGAATTTTAGAATAGGGTCACTGCTGGTTTTTTGAGATATAAATATCATAGATCTATATTATTGTATGATATAATTCAAAAATATTAATATATCCCTTTTTTTTTGATCTTATTAAAAATGTATTTCCACAAAACCATTGAAAATTTTTTAAATTCAGATATAAACTTGTATAAGATTTTGTTTTTAAAATAAATTCTAACTCAATTTAATATGAATAGAAAAAAAAATAAAAAATAAAAATATATTTTATTCATATAATATATATTCAATAAAACTATTAAAAGACTATTGTTTACTTAAAAGTATATAAATAAAATAGTTATTGAATTTCAATATCTTATTTATTTTAGCCAATATATTCACCAGATATTTTCATCAACGATAATTTTAATCAACAATCACCAGCATTTCAATTACAACAACAATATAAAATATATCTTACGGATATGTAAATATATTAATTGAATATGTTTTAATTTTCTTTTTTTCATTAATAGTTTTTACACATATTGTACTTTTTCTAATCATGGCAATATGTTTCTTATTAATGTTGGCTTCGATAACAGATCTGATAGTTATTTCATTATTAATACCTAATAATGTTAACAAAAATTGGATGTTGCAACATTCTGCATTTATACATATAATAAATAATTGTTTTTTTGAAATAAAATTTTTGTGATCTTATTCAATATATAAGAATTTTATTTTCATTCGTTCAGATTTCAACTGAATAATTTCTAACTTCTTTTTGTTTTGATTATTATAAAAATATGATCAATATCTAATAATAATAATTACTTTCGTTTTTGAGAAAAGATTTAGAGAATAGTATGTTTTGATTTTATTTCATAATGTTTGTTTTTGTTTTTATCTTTGTTTCAATAGAAATATTAATAAATTGTAGTTGAATTTGCAAAATATGATATTTAATATAAAATAAAAGAGAAGAATAAAGTATTGGATTTAAATAGTAGAAAATAATAATTGTTGAAATGTGTCATACATCAAAATTATTAAATTTTGATCTATTTATTATAAATGACTATCATAATCTAATAATTTGAGAGTCATGAATAATTTATATTTTAAAAAGAAAAACCTCTTAATTTATTTTTTTGAAAAAAAAAAGCTTTCTTCAAGAGTAGAATTCTTCCGACTAAATTATATATTTCTATTGTAAATTAAGTAAAGTCGAGTTCGTTTAATGATGAATAATCTTGATAAATATTGAAATATATTTTTCGGCAACCGATTCCTAATATTTTGTAATAGTGATCTCATGGACCATCTCTTAATACAATTGAATTAAATAGAATTTAGAATAAGTTTTTTTTTTGTTTTTCATTAGTTAAAGATTTTAATTATTAATTAATTAAATTAAACATACAAAAAACAATTCTTTTCATAAAGAAAAACAAATTGTTTATAAATATATTTTTTTTAAATCTTTTTTTCTTTTTTCGATCTATATA
This sequence comes from Macrotrachela quadricornifera, assembly GCA_022393335.1. NCBI lineage: Eukaryota > Metazoa > Rotifera > Eurotatoria > Philodinida > Philodinidae > Macrotrachela > Macrotrachela quadricornifera. The sequence continues at coordinate 14,722 of JAJEKB010024367.1, read as the reverse complement.
GAATATTTTTATATAGATATATCAATCAATTATTTTGAATAAATCAAAACTAATAAATAGATTATTATTCTATTGGTTTATATTACTATTTATTATATAAAAATATATCTGTACACTAGCGCATATATATATATATATGTAATTTATTTTAATGATCAATGTAGAGGTATTAAAATAAATAACTTGTTGTTTTATTTTGTTTGTTCTTTGTTTATTTCAGTGGTTTGATTTAAGTTCATTATATACATATTTAACCAATAAATTAAAATAGAAATAATTATAAATATGTCATCGTTTAATTTATCTAGTAAGGTAAGTAAAAATACAAATTTAAAAATAAAATTAAAGCCCTTTTTTGTTTTTTTTAAAGTTTTTATATATGAAACAACCATACAATGGTTTATTTGATTTCAGATTGAATTCAAAAAAACCAATTGAACCCAATTTCAAAAAGAATTGCAGGGACAATGGGACTACGGAACGAGCATAGGACTAACATGGGACTACATGGGACTAACATAAGACTATGAGGCTTTATAGAATTCCTATAAACTCCCATGTAGTCCCCTAATCCCATGTTAGTCCCCTAGTCTCATGTAGTCCCCTAGTCCCATGTAGTCCCCTAATCCCATGTTAGTCCCCTAGTCTCCTAGTCTCATGTAGTCCCCTAATCCCATGTTAGTCTCATGTAGTCCCCTAGTCCCATGTTAGTCTTCTGTAATGGCATTAACTCCCGTTAAGTCCCATAGCCCCATAGGGTGTTGAAAAAGTTGAGATAAAATTTTTTTTTGGAATTCAATCTGAAATCGAAAAGATAATAGACTCATTTCATAAAACAAATTTCATTTATTTAACATTTAAAAATTGTTTGATGATGGACAAAAATATGCTGATATTGTTTTCATAATAACATGATGGATGTATATGGTTATATTTTAAATATGTAAAACAAAACGATTCATCATATATTGTTTTTTTTATTGAAGGTAATGATTTGTTTTCTTTGAATTTTTAATTAAATATATTTATTTATTTATTTTTTAAATAGTTTGTTTTATAATTATATCGATCAAACAAGTTCTCGATATATATATCAATATGAAAAAAAAATTATTTTTTTTTTATGTTAAGCGAAAATTTTATAAAGCTCCACATGTATTAATGAAATAAATATTAAATATTATATTTTCTTTTTCTTTCTGTTATTGTTGTTGTTGTTGTTGGTATGATAATCAAATATGTATTTATAAAAATATAAAAATAAATAAATATAATGATTGGTTAAATAAATAAATTGGTTTTTTTTCATCTATTAAACTTTATAAAAGAGAACTAATAGATTATTTTTCCAATTAAATAAAGAAGTTCAATCTTATTTGTAGAACAAACAAAAATATATATTGAGAAATTATTAGATCAATTGAAAAAAAAGAAGAAAAAAGAAGTTTATAGATAACAAACTAATAAATCGTCTCCAAATAACAGGAAAAATAGAGCAAAAGATTTCGATATCGAATCTTTCGACGTATGTTACTGATGCACCCGCTCGTTTGATATTATTTATTCGTTTAAAAAAGATAGAAACAAGCGATGGAAGGAGAGAGAGAGAGAGAGAGAAAGAGAGTATGACTTCATATTTCGTTTTTACTCGATTGATGAATAAATTTGATTAGTATAATTAAAATGTCCAGCCATATTCTTTTTCTTTCCTTCTTGATAGATGTTGTACATCAATAGACATCTATTTTCTTGTATAAACACTGGATTTTGGTAATAATTAGAGTTTCACTCATTGATCTGAGCTTTTATTATAATATTTATTATTGCTTTTATAGCATAAGCAAATGATAGTTTTATAGACATTCTTATGTTCACATAAAAGTCATCATTACATAGAATAATTTTATATAATTTCAAAGCAGACAATGGACAAGTACAAGTACACTAAGTACAAATGTACTTAAGTACTGTACTTTTAAGTACATTTTGTACTTTGTACTATAGTGACATCTATAATAAAATAATTAGGAGACAAGATAAATATAATAGAAGTATAATTAGTTCATATTAAAAATAAGAATTATTATGCTGTCTCATGTGATCCTTATATATAGAAATACGTAACCGAAAAGTATTCAAGTTCGGAATGGTGCAGAATTAATTGTATAACTTTTTCCTTTTTAGCAGTAGATCATACACCACCTAGTTTTTGTGTATTCAAAAAGTGAGTACACATATAGAATCGATCTGTGTGTCCGTCCGGCCGTTTACGCGATAACTCTTCACAATTACATTCGATTGAGCTGAAATTTTGTGCACACAATTGTCTCATCAATATATCGGTCGAGTTCGAAGATGAGAAGGATCCGTCAAGAAATGACTAAGTTATTGAAAAAATTGTCATTATTCACCAGACCATCCCTGAGGGGGGATACAGACATTTTTTTAAAAAAATATTTTTTCTCAGAATTATTTCCAACATATATGAATCGGCTCAGTTCTTAACGCTGATTTTGAATCGATTCGTCGTCTTTTAAGTGAAAGCTGCTTAAACAGAGTCACAAAATACACAAAATCTGTATCCTGAGGCTAGTGTGCCTAAATATGTCTCAGGTGACTAGCGGTTTTGGGCTGTTCTAGATGCATGGTTTTGTCGCTACTAAAATGAGTTATCAAATGGAAAAAAGCCGAACTGGATAGCTATTTATGTTGGGGTTTATTATGAAAACTAGCTATACCCTGTGCGAATTGCACGGTTTTTTTATTATCTTCAAAGAAAAGATTTATCATAATCAAAATAAAACTTAAACTATCATATACCATTCGATAGAGAATTTCATGGGCTGTAAAGTGATGCTAAGTTATAGGGGTAAATAGGTTGCGGACAAGATTTCCTCTGTATGACAGTGTTGAAAAACTATGAAAAACTCATATATCTTGACAATGCGTCAGTGTGATATTTGTTTGTTTTCCATATTACCAATACCAATTTTTTCAGAGTAGATAGAACTCGTTAAGAACTATAAAATGATGCAAAATAATAGGGATAGATATGCTACGGTTAATATTTATTCAATATGACACTTGCGTAAAAGCATGAAAAATCCATATACCTTAATAGTGTGTCTGTGCGATATTCGTTTGTTCTCGATAGAGCCAACATTATTTTTACGTACTCGAAAAGTGAAGTTCACGATAGATTGATTCTGATCAATCTGTCTAAAAAAGTTTTATCGTTGAGCGCACCAAGGAACTGCCCCTTAGACTGTACGGATGCTCTCTTTTTGCTAGATAAGACGTGGTGAGGAGTTAGTTCCGAAGATTTTATTTATCTGCATAAATAAAAATTTCCTCTTTTAATTAAAGCTTGTTTCAAATTATATTTCATATTATAAACACATGTTAATTAAGTCAAAGCCTTGTAGAAGTTGTTGAGGGTTATCTTGAAAAGGTAAAAGAGGATCATAATGAGTACTGTTGTAATAAATACAACATCCTACTTATTCATAAATAAATTCATCGTTTTCTGAAGAAAATAAACAAAAACTAAAGAAAATCAAAGCAAGAATTATTGTGTATAGTGAATAGTTTTTCTAATCAATAATAATTTACAGACTCAGAACTTACCTAGACTAGATCAACTTAAAATTTTCAGATCCGGACCCGACGGGCTCTACTCGACACATTCTTGGATAACTCATCTGTCTTATTCGCTTTTTGAAGTACACATAACTCTTGAATTTAAATCTGAGGTTTCCGCATTTATTGTAATTTGATTTATATTTTAAACAAGAAAAAGTTATTAAGCTAGTCAATGAATGACTTTTTCTTGTTCAATCAAATTTTTAAGCTTTCATTGAAAATAATTGCACTATTCTTCCATTAAATATTCAAACAAAAATATCGATATAGCTGTCTTAAATCATGTGCATACAAAATAAAACTCCGTGAAAGTAGCAAAAAGTCAGATTGAAATCGAATTTCACATAAACACATAATTAATTCATGTCCATGTAAAGATCTACTCGAGCAATCATGTTCGACATATGGTTTAAGCACAAAATGTACTTGTAAGTACAGGACTTTAGTAAATTTGTACTTATATACTCAGATTTTTAATTAAAAAGTACAAAAAGTACCAGGTACTGTACTAAGTATCCGATACCTGACTTCAAGTTCTTGAAGATCTTTAGGTTTTGTCCCATACACGCGGTCTTTGATCAGTCCACATAAAAAATAATCGGTTGATGTCAAATCTGGTGACCATCCGGGCCACTCAATTGGTCCACGCCGACTAATCCACTGTTCAGGGAATGTTTTATCCAGGAAATGTCGAACGGATTGAGCATAATCAGCTGGTGCTCCATCGTGCATGTAAAATATCTCTTCTAAATTCATTCGACTTTTAATAGCAGAAACAATTTCATGCTTTAGCTTTTCAAAGTAACTCTCTGCGATAACGGCATCACGAAAGAAGAAAGGTCCGATGATACCTCCAGACCAAATACTAGCCCATACAGTAACGCTCGGAGCATTCATTTCTTGAGTGATCACGATGTGAGGATTTTCTGTAGTGTAGTAAACGCAATTATGTCGATTGATATGCCCGTTCAACTTGAAGATAGATTCATCTGTCCAAACAATTCGGTCAATTAACGAAGAATCGTCAATGATCAAGTTTAAGAAAAATGTCAACGAATTCGCAGCGTCTATCAGGATCATCCTCGTTCAATGCATGCAGTAATTGAGGACAATAAGGTTTCAATCCGAGCTCCTTCATCATTCGTTGAAGACTGATTCTTGAGAGATTCAGATCGAAAGAAGCTCTCCTTGATGATGTCGCAGAATTTTCTTGAAAAGCGGCACGAAAAAGTTCTTTGTTCTCATCGGTACTAGCTGATCTAGGCCGTTCAGATCTGATTGCATCTTTGACACTTCCGGTTTCGTCAAATTTTCGTACAAGATTTAAAATGTGCTTGCATGATGGAGAAACTCGGTCGTAATGGTACTGAAACTGACGAGCAACTTCAGCTGCACTCTGGTGTATTGCATACCACTTAACAATGTCAGTTCTTTCGGATGACGACAAGTGAAAACTTTTGCTCATGATTAAAAACATCTGAAAAAAACTAAGTTAGAACCAAACAACAACAGTCAGTATAGAGAACAAAACATTAATCAGTCGATAAAATAAATAGCTGCTTGAATTGTTATCTGAAAGATGCCCCTACTAGTGCATATATGTGAAAAGACTAACAGAGGAAATAGTAAGATGCGTTATGAAAGTAAAAACTATAACTTTCAAGCAGATTGCCAACTTTATAGGTTATTCCAGATATGTACGTGCTAGACCAAGTGACAAAACTCAGATATGATTTATATGCTGTATCTTTAGTTGATATCACCTAGTATATATGCTATAAATATCAGACCTAAACAAAGAAGTATAAGAAAGAAATAAAAAAAAAATACTTTGTTATCTGACTTATGGGCCACCCTGTACATACAGTTCTTAAAAAAGAACTGTTCGTATGAGACAGTTCTCGAAAAAGATTCGGTTCATAGAATTGCGAGCTGTCCTAGGTCTAGTATTTGTAGCAGCAACAACACAATAGCCTTATCCAATCTATATGAAATTCGTTCAAGCGTATGTACGCGATGATTGTTGTAATTAACGACATACAAATTGCCATGTCAGTCAACTGACAAACTAACGGGACCATTCAACTGATCTACTTGTCCTTCTTCCCTCTTATTACCAACAACTACATCTCCTTGTGCCATTCCTTTGCCCACTAAATTACTCGTGTACTAACAAATTATCTTTTTTTCTTGACAAAAAAAAACAGCATATATCTTATTAATAAATGGATCAGTTCGTTTTTTATTTTCAATGAAACTGATTAAATATGTACAGAAAGCTATTGTAACAATAATAACAACAAAGAGAAAAAAATAAATAAAAAACTGTTGATGAACAGCATATTTGACTTTTGAAATAAATGAATTGCAATTGAAATCCATAAAGATATGTGTGGAACTATTTACTAATTCACGAGTTTTTCTTATTGATTCTTTAAAACATTGACACTTGATGATTCAGTAAAGTTATTTATTAAAGCTAATAAATTTGAATAAGTTTCATTATTTCGTTTAATATATTCCCATGTTTCTCTTGATCCTAGTGTTTTTTGATGAATATATGGTAATCTTTCAATTGAATTAATCTTATTACGAACAGCATCATCGTTCATATATATTATAATGTTTAATGCACATTCTAAATCAAATGTTCGTTCATAATGATAATATCCCAGGACGAAGCAGAGCCGTCGGATTCGGCCGGATTGTTTTAAAACCGACGGGATTCTATCGGAAGTCAATAGGAATCCAGTGGCCCGGATTTCGATACGGATTTAATGGGATTTTGTCGGAGCCCGATAAAAAATGACGGAATTGAGTCAGAACTTACGAGGAAAGGTCACCAACTTATAAGTTACTTTTGAGCTGATACTTTGTGCATAAGTAGACCCTAGTGAGATTAGGAAAAGTCTGAAAGGATAAGAGCTAGTAGCCTTTCTTTCCAGAGTTATAGCCGTTTTACTGAAATTTCAGGTTATACCTGAGTATGTATACAAAAATCAAAAGTTCATATTTAGATTTGAACTTTCATCCATAGATAAATCTAATGGTATCTAGCATATTCTAAAAGTTTCAGCCTACTCAGATGTTCCTTTCACGAGATACTACATTTTCAAAAAGTATTTATATTTCACCAATGATTCGAGAAAGTCCTTTTTTTCAGAAAATGTAGTATCTCGTGAAAAGAACATCTGATTGGGCTGAAACTTTCAGAATATGCTAGGTACCATTAGATCTATCTATGGATAAAAGCTCAAATCTAAATACGGACTTTCGATTTTTGTATACATACCCCGGTATAGCCTGAAATTTCAGTAAAACGGCTATAATTCTGGAAAGAAGGACTATTAGCTCTTATCCTTTCAGACTTTTCCTAATCTCACGAGGGTCTACTCATGCACAAAGTATCAGCTCAAAAGTGATTTATAAGTTGGTGACTATTTTTCGTTAGTCGTATCCACTCGGATTTTTTATCGAAATCCGGGCCATTGGATGCCTATTGACTTCCGATAGGATTCTGTCGGTTTTAAAACGATCTGACAGAATCCGATACTTCTGCTTCGTCCTGGGTAATTGTAATTGTAATATTTCTAGAGTTTCATTTTTACTGTTATTGGTATTCATCTCGTCAATGTTGAACGCAATTAAATGATTGTAGTAACCAGAATTAACTTTTTTATTCGGCCGTTAATCCCCGTAATCAGCCAAAAAAAGGATACGAAAAAAAAAGATGTCGCTGCAAGACAGGAAGGTAAAAATGAGTTACACGTGAAAGAAAATAGCTAAAGAACATATTCATGTAATTTACTTGTAAAATTCTAATAAAGATTTTATGAGAACATTACTTACGAGGGAACCATCCGAAGTGCCGCGCTCCGTTTTAACTCATTCATATCTCATTTGATAGAGTATATTAAGGTAATAAAAAGTTTAAAAGGGTTTCTGCCCATGGCTCTTCCTTCAAAATTTATGGCCCTTTTACTACATTTTTGACCTATTCCTAGGTATTTACCGAAAAAATCAAATTAAGCAATTTCGATCTGAAACTTTGCCCATAGATAGGTCTAAGAACCCTTAGAATATCCTGAAAGTTTCAGCCAAAAATAC
>JAJEKB010024363.1:7071-28989 GCA_022393335.1 Macrotrachela quadricornifera | reverse complement strand
TCAGATATTTACTGTCGCATGAAAGTTTTCAATATTTCTGTATAACTGTTAATGTGACCTGAATTTTTCTATATGTATTTAGATATTTCCTGCAGATAACCAGATATCAGATATTTACTTTTGTATGAAAGTTTTCAATATTTTTGTATAACTTCTAATGTGACCTGAACGTTTCTTTATATAGATAGATATTTCCAGCAGATAATCAGATATCAGATATTTACTTTCGTATGAAAGTTTTCAATATTTCTGTATAACTGTTAATGTGACCTGAATTTTTCTATATGTATTTAGATATTTCCTGCAGATAACCAGAGTTCAGGTATTTACTTTTATATGAAAGTTTTCAATATTACTATTTAATTCATAATGTTACCTGAAGTTTTCTATATATATGTAGGTATTCACAGCAGATGATCGGTTATGAGATTTTTATCTTTGTATAATGATTATTTAAAAGAAAGAGGTAAAGTTTGCCTATCAATTGTGCGGAACGAAAGTCTTATGTAATGTTTATTCGTATAAACTCTATCTAATTCACAAATCTTACCTCTTCCCTTTAAATGATTATTATATAAAAGTGAATATCTAATATCTGACTATCTGCTGAAATTGTCTATATATATATGTAGAAAATTTCAGTTCACGTTATTAACTATACATTAGCATTTAAAACTTTCTTACAAAAGTAAATATCTGATATCTGATTATCTGCTAAAACTGTCTACATATATATGCATAGCTATAGTTGATTTATTCACTATATATTAACAACTGAAACTTTTATACAAAAGTAAATATCTGATATCTGCTTATCTGCTAAAGTTGTCTATATATATATATATATATATATATATATATGTATGTAGTAAGTTTCAGTTCACATTATTTATTAACTGTATATTAGAATTTGAAACTTTCATACAAAAGTAAATATCTGATATCTGGTTGTCCAGTTCATGTGGTGATGTATAAAACTGTATGTTTAATATATAATCTTCTGAGTCAGTTTGCAAAAAATACATCATATTTTTTTCATAAGATCAAAGTTTCAACATTTTTAACTCTAATAAATACTCAATGAAAACTTGAAACTTTGAAAGTTTTCACAATCAGTTTTTCAAACTGGTAACAGTTTGAGATTTTCCACCCCATGAGTTCATTGCCTCTCACTATTTAATTGTAGCTCAGCTTGTGTGTCCTATTTGCTATGCTTCGTATATATTTTCTATCAACAGAAAATTAACGCGTTTCAAGTGTTGGAAATTACGTACCAATACGTATCAGTAAAGCATAGCTGTTTAAGAAGTATTGAAAAAGTATTACATATGAAATAATACCGTTCTGTTAGGTCTTTTCCGCTTAAGAAATTATATGCAGCTCGAAGACCAAACCATGGATATTTATATTAATTTTTGCGGCAACATGCATAAACTTTTCATTAGAAAATACGATTTTATAAAAACCTGAACCACAATCGATACCATTTCTGCAAGAGTTCATTACACTTAAAACGAATGCCAGTGTGGAATGCTACGATATAAAATATTATGGTATTCAAGAGTCTGTACTATCTATCTCTCTAAAATGGGAGATGCTTACTGCATAGTCAACGGATCATTGCATGTTTCTATCGCAATAAGTAAGACGCATCTCATTTCATGCCAGATCTGTACATAGCTTGCCATATTGAAGTCCTCCGATAAAACTATTTCGGTATACCTCTGACAGAAGCCTCTTTTTAATTTCTTCAAGTTCGAATGTTTCTCGAACGAACATGTTACTTTAACCGTTGCTTTTTTGTTCATTGTTAGACCCCGCAAATGCTTAGACCAGATAAATAATACCTCAGTGGGAAATGTAGTGTACAGAGCGCGTTACATTGTCCATTTCATAGTATGGGATGACAACGAACTGGTAACTAGCTACTGGTTTCTATGAAACCGTGATAACTATTTCTACAGTTCCCTGAGAAACTGACAATTTTGACTTTTAGCTTTTAAGGTGCTTTGTACTTATATGCTGACTAAATTTTATCGATAGCATGAAAAACATTCATCGCAGTAAGAGCCCATGTCCAAAACTTATAATTCTCAAAACCGAATAAAAGCCCACTAAACTTTTATTCTGAAGAGACGGGTAGGGGAAGGGAGTTATGAAAACATCAGCACCTAAGGGTACCCTTATATCATAGCATATGAGGACCATATGATACCTCCATGTAATGGGAGAAGCAAAATCGACGGTGCCTCCAAATACTAGCACACGAGCGCCTAAAGATATCTTCATATAATATGATATGAGGCATAAGGTACCTCTATATAACCACACATAAGGATCAAAGGGTATCTTCAAATAAGAGCACATGAGGATCCAAGAGTGCCTTTATATAATAGCATAGGGGGATCTGAGAGTGCCTCCATAAATAACACATAGGTCAGTGAGGTACACAGCCAGTACTACTAATACCCAGTTAAATGACACCGGTGTATACTCAATCGTAGGCATCTTCATAGTATCCTCGGTATCGTAGGTATCCTTCGTATTGTAAGTAGCTGTGCACTCAAGAAAGAAAGAGTGCATTGCCGGTATTCCGGATGCATGAAGATACCTACAATACCAAGGATACCATGAAGATACATGAGATACAAAGGATACCAGGATATCACGATCCACTTTTCCCCCCTTAGCATTAAAAGAGCAACATCATATATTCCAGTTTAATTCAATTATATTAAGAAAACATAGATAAATTGTTGCAATAAGTTAGAAATACGAGATTATTTGTGTTGTAGAGATACTAATGTAGCTAACATCGTCATTGGATATGTGACTACTTTAGTACTCGAGGTTGCTCACGACCGCGATAATCGCGAATCTCGGCGGGTACTACTTATATCGACCGGTCTGGTTTAATGTGACTGCTTAGACTAGTGACAGTACCAGTAAGAAAAACACCTTTGTGGTTGTGATCCTGACACACCTCTAAAGTCGTGCCTATGTTGCGAAATGATCAATCGTATATTGTTTCAAAGTTCTTGCTATTTATTTTTCTAGGGTCCACAAGTACCAATCGGAGTAATTGTTGGAGCAAGCGTCGGTGGTGCCGCCGCTGTAGCGGTGCTTACTGGTGTGATCATATTTATCATAAAAACATGGACTGCAAAGTAATATTTTTTTCCTATGTATTAAAGATTATGCCAAACATTTAATAGAACAACAATCAATCCTCATCCAGCATTAGAACTAGTTCGTTGTTCTTTTTTTCAAAAATATCCTAATTCAAAACATCAATATTGTAGAGTGGTGTCGAACAAGCAATAGAGCCCACTAATACGGAAAATATTAGTTCAATAGCTCAAAGTTCAGCAAACACGAACCAGACAAATAACATAGTGAGCTGTGTTTTTTCAAAAATATCTTAACTAAGAGTATTAATATTGTAGAATAAAGTCGAACAAGAAATGAAGCCAACCTATATGCAAAAAACCAATATGTCACCAAACGATATAGTGCACATGAATCGAGCCACGCAACTTCGAAAAACAAATATGCCTTAGTCTTAAATTATTGACCATCATGATGACTCATGATTTCTAAGATATAATTTACCTAGTGTGTCTCAATAGATGCTTATATATATGTCGTATCGAAGTTAACCTGTTTGACGAAGTTATAACTTCGTCAAAATTTCTGTTGAAGTTACAACTTCAATAAAATCTCTCGTCGAAGTTGCAACTTCGACAATTGACTTTATCGAAGTTATACCTTCGACAAAATTGGGTAACGAAGTTGTAACTTCGACAACCTCAGATAACGAAGTTATAACTTCGACAAATTTTGCCATCGAAGTTATAACTCCGACAACAGAGGATTGACGAAGTTGCAACTTCGACAGTCTCAACTATGAACGAAGTTAGACTTCGAAAAGATGAAGCACCGAAGTTGTTTTCAAACTGGAAGAAGATTGAAATAGACTGATACACACATTAATTATTTCTTTACGTAGTTGAATGATGACAGTGTGAATTACATAAAACGTTTGCTTATTTACCTTTGCATCAATTTGTTCTACAACCTCCTTTACGATCATATTTTAACATTCCTTTACCATCGGTAATGCTTTCAACTGTATCGATTTTTCGTAATGACTTTGACTCGTCAATTGCACCACCTACTAAATGCAATACTGGTTCTCTGATTGCTTTAAAAAATTAATTAAACGCGAAGTAACCGAGTAGAATATCTTTTGCTGTGTCTAATTGGCATTTGTTATGCTTCAAATCCAATATAACAGCCAAGCTATCACATGTGTCACTTGGACCACAATCAACGTTTGCGACAAGTACTAATTATAGGAATGATCCTTAGAATTCTTTTCGTAAATGAAGACAAAGCGTTGAAAAACTTACAAGTTTATTATTAATATGAAGATTAGACAATTTATGTTTTTCCGTATTTTGTAGAAATTCATCAGCTTATCGCTTCTGACTCTCTCCAGCAATTCAGCGAATTTTTTTTTGTTCGGTGCATTCGATCGTTTCGTGAGACCATCAGGGCTCCGCATGGGATGGGACAATCCCATCCCATCCCATCCTATCCCATCCCATGAGACAGATTCTTATGGAAAACATCCCATGGGATGGGATGGGACAGCAAGCTTTGAGGATCCTCCCATCCCATGGGATGAAATTTTTTTTTAAAATCCCATTCCATCCCATGGGACGAGATATTTTAGCATTTCGTTTCATTAAGTGAAACCTGTACCTTCTGTAAAAATTTTCTATTGGTTGCGAAAAAATTTCCTTCGATATAGATGTCTCATTTGATGGTTCGAACTTCGAGCGAAACAATTGGAGAAGTATTTTTTTATTAGTCTTTAACTGATTACGAAGCACAATCGCTTGGTGGTGTTAAAATTGAAAAGAATGAATCAAAGTATAAACAAAGACAGCAGTTAAATTAAATATATTGTGATAGAAAGAAGCAATAATATTCAAAACAAATTTTTCTTTTGTCTTCCCCCTCTCTTTTCGTAATTGCGTAAGATGGTCATGTGATCATCTTTGTCAAGGAGAAATAACCAGGAGATATTTCTCTTATATCTTTATTTTTTTCTCTTTTTTTCCCTCTCTCTCGTCATGTGTGATATATCTTTGTTGATATAAAAAGGGATGAATTTTTTGGAATAAAGGAGGATTGTACACACTCACACTTAACGGCGATCTATCTCCGTCCATTACAGCTGACAACTCTAACATCTTTATAGTATGTCTGTTAAAGATTCATCGTCTATTCTTGAAAGTCCATCTGATGAATATATTCTTTTATTTATTATTCTGTGTTCATGCAAATGGTATGTATTTTTAAGGAAGATAAAAAATGATTGTAAACTTGATTATAATAAAACTGAGAATATAACATGATCTTCTGAAACGCTTAATGTGGTTCATAGAGTCGATAATTATACAGGATCTTTGCAATTGAAATGAAATTTGACTGTACGAGAATTCATGGGATGGAATGGGATGGGACAAAAAACTCTTGTCCCATCCCAACCCATGGGACGAAGATTTTTTTTAGTACCATCCCATGGGATGGGACTGGTTTTAAAAAAGTATCGTCCCATCCCATGGGACAGTTAAAAAAATATTCATCCAATGGGATGACTTTTCTCGTCCCATCCCATACCACGCGGAGCCCTGGAGACCATGTTAAAATATGATCGTAGAGGAGGTTGTAGAACAAATTGATGCAAAGGTAAATAAGCAAACGTTTTATGTAATTCACACTGTCATCATTCAACTACGTAAAGAAATAATTAATGTGTGTATCAGTCTATTTCAATCTTCTTCCAGTTTGAAAACAACTTCGGTGCTTCATCTTTTCGAAGTCTAACTTCGTTCATAGTTGAGACTGTCGAAGTTGCAACTTCGTCAATCCTCTGTTGTCGGAGTTATAACTTCGATGGCAAAATTTGTCGAAGTTATAACTTCGTCAAACAGGTTAACTTCGATACGACATATACATACGTAGGAATCGAATATTAATTTCAACTCTTCAACTGATTATTCAACTATTCAACTGATTATTCAACTATTCAACCGAATTTTCCAGTATTCGCAGGAGGCCATGTGAAGATGAGGAGAGAAAAAGAGACAATTGGCTCGACATGTGAGTGAAAAGTTGAATAGTTGAGTAGTCGATAATAATTGTTCGAGTCGAATCAATTTTTCGACTTCTACGCTTCTGTTTACAATGTTTGTTGGTTTTCTATTATTTTATCTTATCAATTCAATTCATTGTCTCACTTGTATTCAATCAAAACAAAAATCTTTCTTTTTAAATACTTTTAATTGTAGAGAATTCGTAGAAACTATTAGCAATTTAGGTAATGATCAACTACACTGAAAAAGAAAGGTGTTCATCGAAACCTTGAGGATTTGGTGGAAGTTTAACATACTCCAAAGGTTATTGTACAATTATACGAAATCAAAAAAAAGTTTAGTAATATTTATGGCTTTTTATGAAACCTTTAAGAGTTCCCGAAATTAAAAAAGGTTTCGTATAAAAACCATATTTAAGCATTGGAAATCAAGAAAGTTTAGTATACAACTCTTTAGAAGTGGAGGAGCATGGAAGAGTTTCGTATAAAACTTTTGCGATACCTTAGAGCTTGTAAAAAAAGTTTCGTATTAATCGATTCACATATGTTGCACAGTGGGGAACCAGGCGAACATGGCCGATAGTTTTATTTTCCAAAGTTCAAGTATTGGAATGAATACGTCTATGGTCAGTCTATCTTATCCTAAATCTAAATTTCCAGAAATCAAGTCATACCCCTAAAAATACCCACTCTCAAAAATTGTTCATAAATCGATAATTATACGGAAACCATTCTTTTTCTGAACTTCTCAAAACATTTTAAAAAGAAAAACTATCTGAAACGAATGATTGACACATAAGCTATATTGCATGAAAAAATTATTTCGATTGAACCAAAAATGGGATAGAAAAAAAAAATTATTGAACCCATACTACGTCAAAAAACAGGTCAGATCGTATTTTGTGAACGCTACAAAGAATTCTCACCCGATTGAGCTCACATTTTTACCATCCATTCTTCTTTGGGTGATTTATCATTCACCATAGCGCAATCCTGCATTAGTGAACACAGGCCGAGCTAGGAGCGTCACAAAAATCTAGCTTTCTGCCCAGGAATGGCTAATTTTAAGAAAATGAGAACATTTTGACGCAAAACCAACGTGATATTCGGAATCAGCTCACGAAACTGCATCGAATCATATATAACAAGTAGTATTTCTCAAAAAAAAAGTTGGCTCCTGGGCCCGACAAACTTTTGAAAAACACCCTTTCCGTATTTTTTAAACGCTACAAAGAGTTTAAGTGCGATCGACCTCAAACTTTCAGTAATTACTCTTCCATGTCTGATTCATCGTTGGCGATAGCGCAACTTCGCGGTGATGAGTTTAACCGGTGCTATGAGTCTCCTAAAAAATGAGATTTTTGCCCCTGAATCCCTATTTTTTAAAACAAGGCATCATTTTGGTAGAAAACTGAGGTGATATATGGAACCAGCTCGTCGAGCTGCGTCGAACCACATATAGTAAAAGCAGTTTTCTTAAAAAAACTTTTTGATCTTTATGCAGGGAAAGCTTAGAAAAAAAGTCATCTGTGTTTTTTTCCTTAAATAAGCGTCTTAGCGAAAAACCAAGGTTATATTCGGAATCCGCACGTAAAACCAAGCCGAATGGTATACAAAACGATATATTTTCTAATAAAAAATTTTTTCGAGAAATGTGGCTGAGGTCCCTCACAAGCTTTTTTGAGCAAAAATTTTTTTTTCAAAAAATAGTTTATTTTGTTTAGGATGATATTCTAAGTGATGTATAACCACTTATAAGCTATACAAATCCATTTTCAAGCGAAAAAGTTACATGTCCGCCTGATATGCGAAAGTTCCCCACTGTGGGGTAGAGATAGTTTTTCTTCTACACGAATGTGAAATTTCATTTTTCTTGTTTCATCTTCTCTCATCCAATATGATTTCGTAAGGAAAAATAATATATCACAAGTAACGCTCATCCGATGGATTCGCTGACCCTTTTCTGAAAGATGATCGCATCTGATTATCATTGAAAAAAATTTCAATTTTAATATTAGTATATTACATAGTCTTTTTGGTTGCATGGAAGTTGAGAAGCAAGCTGCTGAACTTTAATAATGGCCGTTTTGTAAAAATTTTTCTATTCTTGATTCATCTATAAATGATAATTGTGAGTTTGACTCAGTTTATTTTGGAAAAGCCTGATTTATTATATCAGTTTAAAAAACTATAACTAAGTGAAAAGTTTCATCCACGATAATTTCAAGATATAATTATCTGGCTACTAAATTAAACAACATTCCATTTTCAGTATTGAACATATTCTTTGATGATTGTCTTTATTATTTCAATAGTCGTTGTGATTAACTTCATCCGTTCCATGTCAATTTGCATAATACTCTATTTCCATATCTAGCTAAAAACCAAGTTAGTTTTTTTTGGAAAACACCATTTTATAAAAGAATAAAACACTTCACTTTTTGTGGATCATTTACAAAACCTAGAATATTTTCTCTTGTGAGATGAAAACAAACGACTATGATAAAGCAGTTCTTCTACTTCTCTATCCAATGTCAAATCTATAGAAGAATGCGTCTTATGTCTTACGGTGTATGTTACGAGCACATTGATTGATGGAGAATATTTGACGACAAAAATCAATAAATACGTGTCACGATTAAATCAGTTTAAATTTTCTACTCAATCATTCACTTACGTTAATGATGAAAGAAGTGTTTCATCGACAAAAGATATTCAATCATTATTTCTTATATTGATATCTATTCAGATGTACAGCGAAGATAGTGTCATATTAACTCACATCCACTTCTGATGCGATATTTGAGGGTGTGAGAGTATAGCTATCGTGATCATGATTTCGTCTCTGCTAGAGGACTCTTCAGACGGCTTATAGTAGCATACCTGTTTTGAATGATCCGAAGATCACAAACAAGGTATATAACCTATTCTCGTTCAAGTAAATCGAAAGAATTTACAGGAAAGGATAGAGGGTGAGTTATACAAACATATACCACGATCCGGATTTCGTCCTAGTTTCAAGGACTCATCAGGTGGTTTGAAAACGATGCATGAATCAAAATCAAATCAAAATATATTAAGAGATTGAGGGTGAATATTATATAATAGAATTCCTACGACTATAGTTTCGACCTTTTTCAAGGGTCAATTTTCAGGTAGGATTTTAACACTGCATAAGATTCAAAAAGAAATTTGAAAAGATCATAAAAATTCTTCAAAATTTCAAATTGAACTAGATTAGCAGAGAAATCTAGTATACAATAGGTGAGCATTATATGATAGAATTCCTACGACCTTTGGAAGAAGCGTACAAGACATTCGTGTTTTTCACGATTCGAATAATATTTTGTATTTCGTTTAAACTTGATGGAATAGTTGGATATGATAAGTTTTGTTTTAGATTTTTGCCAAGACATATATACTATCAATATTTTCTTCTTTAAACTTATATGAAGTAATTTTGTCCATTATTAATTAATATTTGTCTAGTTTAAAGATTTATTACTAATCTAGAGCAGATAATGATAAGCATACGTATAGAATAAGTTCAAATATTTAAGGTATATTAAAAAAAAAGGAAAAGAGACGTAGTAGAAGGTAATTAACACACAAAAATCACAGAAGTTAATAAGAAAAGCCATAATTATAGCGGTCAATGTTATCAGTTTAATTTGAAGGAAGTTATGATTTCGTGTTGGTACCAACTAGTACAATTGAATAAGGTACATTTAATGTTGATAAATGTGTATATTAGTTGGTTGTTACGGCCCTATTTTCCATTATTACATCTCTTAGCATTTCCTTTGGTGGCTTTTTCTGTACCAACAACTGATTCAAGTTTCTGTTGCATTTTGAACTAGTTTTTAAATGTGTATTGTTCAATGATGGATTGCTATCAAGATAATGTTTTTTCCAAAGATTCTTTAATTGTCGCTTAAAAGTTAACATTGGATCACTCTCGAAAGTAAAATGAATATAAATTTCATTTTTATTTGCATTCTGTCGTTGATTTTCATGTGAAATGATACTTTGCTGTTGCTGTTTCTCTCGACGTGTTGGTTGAATTAATAGTTGTCGATGTAATTTGTCATAGATAGTTTCATCCAATTGTTCCATTAATGATATAACATTATTTGTTTGAAAGAATTTTTTGAAATGACACGAAATAACTTCTGGTGGATAGCCATTTAATAATAAAATGAATTCAATATTCAATCGTTCTTTATCAAAATCTTCTACATGAGAACAGAGACGTGCTGCTCGAAGTAATCCTCCGTTGATGGTACTACGATGAACATGGTAGGATATAAAGTTCAGCTGCTGGTTTATAAAATACAGAAGTTCTTAACTGCTCATTATTATTCTCAATTAGTACATCAAGAAATTCGATTGTTGAACCGATGGATCGGGTAATTCGAATATTTTCATCTTTTTTTCTATTCTATTTAAAAGAATATTAATCTCATTTAATGAATTTGTTGTCATAAAGACGTCATCAATATATCTAGAAAGAGAAAAAGGGAAAAGAAAATTATAAAATATAAAATGATAGAAATTGTATCACTTACCGACCATAGAGTTCATTGTGCGTTTTTTGATGTTCAATTAATCATTGTTCCCAATCTAACATATAAATATTAGCTAATGTCATTGTAAACGGTGATCCCATAGCACCACCACGAATATGTTGATAATATTTCTTTTCGAATATAAAACAATTTGTATCTAAAACTAAACGTACAAGTCGTGTAATAGTATCGATTGTCATTTCATTGATTCGATGATTATTTGCATATTTATATAAAAAATTCTGTAAAGCGAATATAGCACCATCTCAAGGTATCATTGTACATAAATTAGATACATCAAAAGTAATAAATAACGTTGTTGGTAACAATCGACTATTATCTCGATAATTTTCCATTTTTCGTACAAAATCTATACTATTAATAAATGTTGTTTCTTTTGCTACTCGATCGAAAATAGGACGAAGTAGTAGATCCAAGAAATGTGAAACACCTGTTGCTGCTGCTTTGATTGACGAAATAATGGGTCGTAAAGGTGTTCCAATCTAAAATGAAAATAGGAAGGAAATAATAGAAGTATTTAATAAATCAACACATTCGACCTGATGTGGCCCACCGGTGGGCTACGCTTTATTTTAACGAGAACCTGTGTAGAGAAGCATTTTCTTTTGATTTTTCTGAAGGTGAAGATTAAATATAAGGAGTCAACTGTGCTGTCTTTAGTATTTTATTGAAACTCTTTACTCCATAGCATAATGCTTATTATTAAAATACTCGAGACAAAAAAATTTCTCACAGTCAGAACAGAAAGTTTTCACTTTTTTTGCTGTCGCATATCTCGCTTCTCTTGATTGTTCGGCCCTTCCCTTCGCATAGCATCCAGTGCATCGTCTACCGACATTGCGTGTAGACCCTTCTTTTTCTTCGAGCTTGTGATCAGCGAGTTTGCGCTTCCAATGATTTGCTGATTGTTCTCTTGGACCGGATTTCAACTTCTTCATTGACGTACCAAGCAGTAAAGACTAGACAAGACTTTCTCGAAACTGCAGAATGGTTACTTTGGTTTCAGTGTAATTTTCTTTATATATCAAATAACTATTTACCAATGCCGTCTCGAAAGCCAATTCGAATGCCACCTTGCGGTACCATTTTATGCATTTTTTGAGACATGTGTAATATGTTGATAGTTGGTCAGATAGATCAGTACCTTGTCTTCCTTGATTGTAATCTAATACAACTTGAGGCTTCATGATTCGCTCATTTTGGTAATTTGTTTTTCCACTATCTACTACACTTGATGAATGTGATGGTCTTGTGGATATCATCAAAACATCTTTTTTGTCCTTCCATCTGATTAATTTGATCCCATCTTTGTTCTGAAGTCCACACACTTCTCCACGGTTAAGGTTTTCTTCAAGAACTTGACTTCTTGATCCAACACGATTGCTACGTAGAGTTCCAATGATATACGTATCATGTTCCAACAAATATTTTCCAAGAGCAATACTGGTGAAGAAATTATCAGCCACAACGGTTCGATAACATCCATCAAGACCATCCAATAGTCCCATTACTACTGTTTGAACATGTCCGACACCTGCCGTCACATCTTACTCGCCAGTATAAATCATATAATTACAAACATAACCATTCATTGCTGCTAAATTGTACATCTTTACGCCGTATTTGTGTGCTTTCCCACGTATATATTGTTTGAATGAAAGCCGGCTTCGCCATGGTATCATACTTTCGTCAATACTAACAGTTGAACCCGGTATATAAACTGATGAAAATCTCTCTTTCAGTAAATCTAGGAGTGACTTCAATTTGAACAGTCTATCTTAATTCGCATTCTTCTTATTGTTATCCGCAAAATGCCAAAATTTGAGGAGTAATTCAAATCTTTCTCTTGGCATAGTATTTCGAATGATCTGCGAGTCATATAATTGACTAGAGCTCCAATAATACTTCAGCTTCGGCATTTGTACTAATCCCATTTCGAGAATTATTCCAAAGAACTTGAGGATCTCTGTATTCGTAGTTGGTTTCCATTGTTGAAACATTGATCGTGTACTGATCGTATGACTTTGCAAGTATTGCTGGGCGTATCGATTAGTTTCACGAACCATAAGGTCAATAATCTCGTCCGTGATGGATGACGATAGCAATCAATGGGATTGATTGCTTTATCTTCTGAAGTAGAGATTACATCTTCGATAAGTCCATGATCTTCCAAGAATTCTGCATCAGACTCTGGTTCTATTTCATCCCAAGTATGTGAATCCATTTTATCATCATCATCTACATCTTCATGATCAGAAACTTCTTCGTCAGAATTGTCAAAATTAAGATTCATTGTATCCAACTCATCATTCAGTGAACCTAATTCACTGAGTGAGCTAGTACTATCTTCTGTATCGGTTTCTTCGAACGACATGTGAAATGTTTCAAAAATTCGGTTGTATGTATACGCAAAACGATATAGAAGAAAGAACAGGGGAGAAAATACTGGAAATTTCCTTTTTTTTCAGACACGAATCATATAATATACATAAGAACGAAAAACTGACTCGAACGATTATTCATTTGTTCGGTAAAAGATGACTCATTATGTGGAGGTATAAACAAGAGAACAACAAATAACCAGTAGAATACAAACCTTTTCATACACACATAAACTGCATCGAAATAATTCAAACAACTTCATTCTACCGTCAAAATTAAAATTCTATTTCAAGACAGCCCATCAAAAAAAACAACCATAAACCGTACACAACCAAGATGTATACAAAACATAATAAATTTTATCTCACAATATTCAATCGATACCATGACATCTGACTCAATCATAAACATTAAGCAGCCCCAGAAAAAAATCATTCAGTGACCAAACTTCAATAATAACAAAACCAGTAAAAACAATACTATCAAAGCCTCTGACATAAATTCAACCCAACATTAACGATAAAACAGTTCACCGACACCAAAGAATTTCGCCCTTCGCTTCAACTGAACTCTCAATTTTTAAAAAAGTCAACACATTATCTGAGGTAACACAGAATAAACGATGACGAGAAACATTCTATACTTTCCTCCAATCTAGGCGCAGTAACTTTTTTCGTCGCAATATTGCATTCACTTATTCTGAAATCATATCCCCATTTATACATCTGATACATACCAACCATCTCAAAAGAAAATTTCTCCTTCTCCCACTAAAACACACTTATTAATCTATAACCATCGAAGAAATCTAGATCTTGGCATGCTTTACTCACCCCTCGCCCTCAAGATAGTTTTTCGATCAGTTGCTCACAATGACCTCAAGTATTTTTTGATTTTCATAAGAAGTTGATTGTTATAATTTTGTCTTCAGATCGAAGACTCTTCTATCTGAATATTTGCACGTATTTGGTTATATTGAGAGACTTATTATATGTATCATTCATCCTACCTTCATACATCAGAAAATCTTGAGAAACGATCGTTGCGTGTGAGACGCAGATCGACCGTCTATACGTATTCATAACTGTCTATATGCACATGTTTCTTCCACAAAAAAAGCTATCTAATGTATATTCCTCTTTTTCTCTTGATACATCGATTACAGGTAATATTCAGTGCGTGTATGAACAAGGACAGAAAAATATTGTATGCAGGCTCGTCTATTTGATTGCTTGTTTCTTCTGTATTAGGGTAAAATAACAGCAATTTATGCATCATTAACTATTATAACTAATGAGAAAAAGAAATGTTTGCTTTTCGCATTCTATTTTGATTTTTTTGTTTACATTTACATTCACAATTAGTGCATTCATACAATTTTCTTCGGTTTCCATCGTCCTTAAACATTATTTACAAGTAACTATCACTAAATTATTTGCAAGGTGCGCCAAATGCAAAAACTGACTGAAACTTTTTCAAAATTTTTACTTGGTTAGATAGAGCTCGTTGATCTCTACAAAACTGTATGTATGAAAATTTTTCAAGGCTTTTTTGGTGTAAAAAAGTCAAAAATGATTTAAAAAAATTTTTTTTTTTCATGTTATAAGCAATCACTCGGTTTTTAAATAACTTGCGCTTTTCTGAATTTTTTATTTAATGAGGACGTTTGAAAGTATGCTCATTAGATGCAGCGTGAAAAACTGCACCTAATGATATAAGTTTGATAATGATTACAAGAAACATCATACAATATTTGTTCATCCTAAAAACGTATCCTACATGGCTTTTCTACAATCCGCTCCAACTCTCGATAAGTTCGCCTTTTACTCTACACTTTTATGTCATTTTACTCGTCAGATGATGGAGAAAAAAGTTACATATCCTCTTGTTTTTATACTTTACTATAGAAGAGAGCAGTCAGTTTTTTTGAACGCAATTAATATAAGAAAACATCATTTTCTTGTATACGAGTATTCTCAATCGAGTGTACTTTAGTATTGTATATTTAAGACATAAAATCGATTTATGATTTGATAAAAACATTCTTTTACAATCATTAGGAGTGATTTCATATCTTATTAAGGTCAGTTTTGTTGAAAACTTCGACAGTCACGAGTACAGAGTGGTTCGTACGTAACCTAACACTCTTGTTACAACTAAATTTTGATGGAAAGAAGATAGAGATCTGCGATTTTCACCGTTTGAAAGTGAGTGTGTTACTGCATAGTTCCATGTATAACTTGATGCCTCGATTTAGAATCAGAAGATGGATCACTGATTTTCCGAGAGGTGATCATATCATATGAAGAATACATAGAGGTTCAATTCGATGAAGTGCATGAGACCTGCGTACGTACGATAATGATCCACAATCTCATCCTCTAAAGTTTTATCTTCCTCTATTTCAAAGTTATAAGTGGAACACTTGAGAATGAGCTTGTAAGCGTTAATTGTAGGCACGCGAGTCTTATGCACTGTATCGATTTGAACTTCTATGTAATCTTCATATGATATGATTACTTCTCGGAAAATCAGTGATCCACCATTTGATTCTAACTCGAGGCCATCAAGTTATATAGGAAACTATGCAGTAACACACTCACTTTCAAACGTCCTCGTCAAATAAAAAATTTCGAAAAGCACAAGTTATTAAAAAACGAGGGATTCCTTAGAACATGAAAAAAATATATTTTTTTTAAATTCATTTTTGACTTTTTCACACCGAAAAAAGCCTTAAAAAGTTTTCATATGTACATTTTTGTAGAGCTCGACGAGCCCTATCTAACCAAGTAAAAATCTCGAAAAACTTCTAGTCAATTTTTTGCATTTGGGGCACCTTATATAGGCTACACTATTTGAATCGTAATCCTCAAATGCTGTATGCTTTTTATTCAACAAATTTTTAAATAAATAATACGCGTATCTAAAAACCGTACCGTTCTATAAAACCTAAAATTCTTTATTTTTTTGCGTAAGAGAAAATGATTTGATGATTACTAAACAGGAAAAAATATGCCGAGACTTAGTAAAACATATTCTTGAACACACCTTAGTTTTAGCTTGCTGCTTTTATATCTTTTATCTTCTTTCTTGACCAGTCTCAGATGGATGCCTAGATCGAACAATTCGACATGGAATCGGTTGGTTTCGAAATCTTCCAGAGTTTTTGCGGAAGCAGTATTCCGCGCCGGATTTCTTCAAATTTTACCCCTGTCTTTTGCACCATATCCCAGTGGAAACGAGTGGAAGGTCTCCGGAAAAAATTCCAAAATTTTTCTGTGCCACCCAACTTCCAACAACATCAACGGAAACGACTAGATCATGTCTAACTTCCTACGTATCTTCTCCGGCCATATTCCAATTCCGTTCCTGTCAGCGTGTTCTACATAATTTGACTACATTCCGCGTCACGAAAGCATTGATCCTTCTTGTAGTTGTTTCTGACAGGATTTTCGATAACATATTCAGGAAGTAGCCTCAATGTCAGAATCTGAATAATATTCGACTCATTTCGATGCGTTTATCAACTCCACAACCAGTGATTAAACGCAACAAAAAGATATTCTATTCATTGATCCTTATAGTCAACTACTATTACTAGCTTTCACTTTACTTATCAATCGTATTTAGGCGAAGCACTAAATATATCTGGTGTGTAACGCAAGGTTCCTCTAATTTAAAGACAAAAACTAAGTCCCTCTACTGAAAGGAGGGTTATGCGTCGAGCAGATATTACAAAAAAACGAGTTGATGTGTGTCCGTGTGTTTATTACATGAATATATATACTGATAGTAGTTTTCCATAAAACTCGACCAAAGGGTAATCGAGGGTGGGGAATTCAAATTTCACGTTCGTTTGTTTTGAGTATCATGTTTGTATTGATATTGGTGCTGTTGAGATTCAGTTTATTCCCTCTACTGGAAGGAGGGTCATACGCCGAACGAGCAATTTACGTTCGTTCGTATCTATGTTCATTGGTATGTTATCATGCTGCTTGACATAAAGTTTGACCAAAAGTTTTTTGGGGTCAAACAATCCAACGGTGCCATTAGTTTTTTATGATCTTGTAACAAAAAAAAATTTTTTTTCATAAAATTTGACCATGGCGCTTTTAAGAGCGAGGAATCAATTGGTGTGATTAGGTTTCAAAAGTTTATAAATTTTGTGTTTCGTCGGTTGAAGGGAGAGTGATACGAAAAAAAGTGAAATGCGTTCGTTTGTTCTGGCCAGGTCAAGGGCAAAAAGAAACATGTTCCTGGGGAAACCAACAAGAAATCTCAACTTTGAAAAAATCGAATACTAACATTTCAGCAAAGGTTTTTGGGTCGAGGAATCGAATGATGCGATTAATTTTTCAATTTTTTTATGAAAAGAGGGCCGTTTTTTAAGAAATAACGGTTCACCTTATGGATTGGAGGAGAGGTCATATAATATAAAATAAGTTCGTAATTATACAGGTATGCTCTCTTCTAGAGTTTCTCTGTATCTTTCTGCATTCAAGCCAATCTGAAAATGTTGTCAACTAGATTAATATCAAAAACTTGTAATATTCTAGTTGAAAACTATATCAAGGATAATGGAGGGTGAAGAATTCGTATCTGAAATCAAATTTGTGATTAGCAATAAGATATCGAACAATTAGTAATTAATTTTACTTTTTTTCCTAAGAAATTTGATCGAAGATAGTTCAGGATCAAAAAATGAAAACTGAGTTGGTTTACCAAATAATTAACAGTAAATAATATAAACTGTCTCCAGTAAAACTCCACAAAAAACAATTGACAATGAAAAATCAAAATGTGGAGTTAGTTTTTCAATATTGCTAGATTTTAAATAATAATAAATTAGTAAATCATGGTTTCTAATAAAACTCGACTGATCGTTATCGAACGCAAAAAATGCGAATTCGAAACCAGTAAAAGTGTTTGCGATCTATTTCTGAGCTTTCTTTAATAAACTACTTATTGTTTTAAGCTTGACTCACAGATATTCAAAGGCCGTAAATCTATGTTCGATATTGATTCTAATATAAACATTTTTCTTTATTGATTACCATATGTTGGATCTTTGAATGAGATTTGCACTAAAATATGTAAAAAACGAAGCGACTGTTTGCAATTCTGTTGTTGAGTCTCCAAAGACCTCAATCTTAAAATAACATTCAAAATAGACAAATATTTTTCCTAGATCAAAATGTAATGTACCCCATTGACAGTAGTTTTCGAATAGTTTTCGCTTTTTAGTTCCTTGGTGAGCGTATTAGTAAATGTTCAGCAACTTTTTGAGAGTAATTCAAACGAGATACATCTATTCGGTTCAAATCTAAGCTAATATTGAAGGATATAGCGGCATTAAATATAGAAACGGCTAGTCGTGAGTGGGCGACCGGAGGCAAGCCGATGAACGACTAGACGTTGATTTAGAACGCTATTTTAAAGCATAGTTTCAAAATAAGTATCAAGTAATTTAAGTGGATTTTCCAAAGAACCTAATTAACCTTGTGTGATAACGAATCCGGCAAAATATCATTTTGTAAAAATAAAAAATAAATTGAAAACTGATGAAAACTACACAATGTTATCTGCGTGTTGGAAGTTTTCGATTGCGTATCGATATGTTATGAGCAAGCTACTTTCGTGCGCATAATAAACCTAATGTGACAGATGGCAGACAAAAATAAACTATACATGGAAACGGCTAGTCGTGAGTGGCCGACCGGAGGGAGGCCGACGAACAACTAGTCGTTGATTTAAAAACTTGATCATAAGTGCATTAAGTGAGATTTCGTGTACTATAATAGATTCCCAAATGACTCGATTCTTGAGGAAAAATAATTCTTTATTAAACATTTTATGTAACAGAGCATATCAGTAAAGGAATTGTGAACACTAACATAGCGAATTTTGCTTATTGTAGCGTAAGCAGAAATAGATACGTAGTTGTATCGTCTTAAAACTTTAAGAAGCTATCCGGAATTCTCTAGACCCCTCTACTGAAAGGAGGATCATACACCGAACGAGCAATTTATGTTCGTTCGTTCTTAGACTGTATACTTATTATAGTTTTCTACTTATTATACCTTTCCATAAAGTTTGACCAAAAGTAATCGAGGTCGAGGAATTTGAATCCGAAGTCAGTTTTTTTTAGATCTTGTTTTATGGATCACTTTTTTTCCACAAAGGACTACCATTTTCCGAAAAAAAAAGTTTTTATAAATTTTGACCAACGGTAGTCATGGTCGAGGAAGTCAAATCTGACATCAGTGTTTTTGTGAACCGTTTTTTCAAGTCTTTTTTGATATTACGTCTACGAGAAAATCAGCTATGTTGTTAGAATTTGACGAATGATGATGAGCGGTGAGGAATGCTAGTTTTGAATTAGCTTTTTCGAATGTATTGTGAGTGTGCGTGGATCTTTTATCCTTGAATGGTGAAAAGAAACGCTTTTGTATATTTTTTCGAAGAATCATTAGGGGTAACCAAGTGGGCATCGTATTACATATAACAGATTGTCATTGGTTTTGGACATAGAATGAAAGTCAACTCATTTGTTGGCTTCGAAAGGAAATAAAAAATGGAAGATTTAGTGAGGGTGTTGATAGAAACAGTTAGACGTTTGTTTGGAGAGTTACTTCAAAGATAAGATTTGAAAGCGTCTCAGATAGTTTGAATGATTTTTTGAAGGAACTTAATTAATGTCTCTTTAGGAATGAATCCGGCTGATTATCAGTTTCTAAAAATGAAGAGAAGAATAAAATTTGTGATGCAGACCATACTGTTACGTAAAGGTTCAATATCTTCGATTACGAACCGACCTGCTATAAACAAGTTAGTTTTTTTAGTGTAAAAATAGGGAAATGGATTATATATATCAACGGCTAGCCGTGAGTGACTGACCGGAGGGAGGCCGACGAACAACTAGACGTTAGTTTCAGTAGATCGTAGTAAGCAAAATGAGTATGAGTAAAAGATTATTGGATAAGTGATCAAGTGATTGAGCTTATGAATTAAAACAATTTTTTTTTTCTTATTATAAGAGATCTGAGCGATCTGATCACATCCTTTCAGTAGACGGTCAGTGGCAATTGTGCCGCGTTACTTATCTTTAGAAGTCGATTCGAACCGATTGTCACTAAGTCATAAATTGCCTAGCATCACAAAGTATTCATTGCTCCGCAAGCCACACTGTGGGCAAGAAAATAAATTATAGAGTATAGTAGAAGGTATTTTAGAAAAGCCCATATAAATTCACTGATGAATTTTTACTTTCTTGAAAGTTCGACATTCCAGAAAATTAAAATAACACAGCCGATTTTTTAGTTAGGAAATCGAAAGTAAATTCATATGGACTTTTCTAGAAAATCGCATTTTATTTAACAATTCAAACATTTTCGAGAAATTTGAAATTCAATTTTGATTTTGATTTTCATTCTTAGCCCATACACTGTCAATAAGAAAATAGAAATTCTATTAAGACTTTCTATTTTCAACAGATTTATCATACATAATTAATGCATCAAAATCATAAATAAATATCATTGAACAATTAAGGCATGAGAACAATCAATAAAAAACAATCATAGTAATCTATTCAAACTTAAAGCTTGAATGATAACTCTAGCTAAAAAATGCAACTTATCTATCCGCTACAGTTGCTGGAGAAAACAATGAATGCACAACATAATCAACTGATTTATATACTTGAATGAACGACAACTCAATAGTGATTATTGTTCAAATGGTCTTTCTCAAATCTAAATTGACTTTCGAATTTTCTTCGAAATCAATGTTGATTTTCGATTCTTTGTCAAAATAATTTTTTTCGAAAATGAAACTGAATTTCTATAAATTAGAAAATCAAGCATTTTCTAAATTTTCAGAATTCCATTAATGAATTATGAAAGTTTGAAAATGCCATAGCTTTTTTTAAATTCGATTTTCTACAAAGTGGATTTTCAAAAAAATTTACAGGGTGGTGTTGATCATGGTTTTATAGCGAAGAAATAGTTAGACATCATATGTAAATATTAGCTGATAGCTTTTAATGTGACTGCATAACAGTCTATACACTGTTACATAGGATCTAATTTATGTTCAAAAGACAAACACCAATTTGAAACAAACATATTACATTAAAGAATTTGTCCGATTCAATGTTGCATTGAGCGACTCAACTTTTCAAAGTCCATTAAGGCCAACTTTTACTAGTTTAACCGAATGCGCTAAAAGCTTGATTTAAGAAATTTCAGACATTGCTGATTCCATGGAACATGTCAGATTAAGATTGTAAAATCGGATAAGCATCTTGATATCTGGTTAGACTTAGTGATGTTTCCAAACGAAGACCAACTGATTAAAGTGGCAGTTTCTCATTTACAATACTCTCGAGTGACAGATTTGTATGTATTTGTGTCAGGCAAAATCGAGATGTAGACAAAATTAAACCAAGTTTTTAAATGTTAGTATGCTAGTAAAATTTTTAAAATAATCCAGAAAAGATACTATTATTTATTTTTGTAATTGTAAAGTTTAAGTAAGTTGTGTACCCACAAAAAAAATTTTTGAAAAAAATCGCGGTTAACCGCAGTGTCATTTGAATAACCTCGGTTAACCGCGATTTTATCCGCCGCGTTAAAGAATACCGTGGTGTACTCAATAATAATCGTGGTGTGAATTATCGTGATTGTGGTCGGTTTCATGTACCGCGGTGTAGTTAACATGGGGTAAAATCTTATCGCCAATTCAGCATTTCGCCAATTGTACTTTTCGCCAATTGGCGAA
>JAJEKB010024362.1:7071-29416 GCA_022393335.1 Macrotrachela quadricornifera | reverse complement strand
TCAGATATTTACTGTCGCATGAAAGTTTTCAATATTTCTGTATAACTGTTAATGTGACCTGAATTTTTCTATATGTATTTAGATATTTCCTGCAGATAACCAGATATCAGATATTTACTTTTGTATGAAAGTTTTCAATATTTTTGTATAACTTCTAATGTGACCTGAACGTTTCTTTATATAGATAGATATTTCCAGCAGATAATCAGATATCAGATATTTACTTTTTTATGGAAGTTTTGAATATTCGTATAGCACACATAATGTGATCTGAACTTTTCTTCATATACATAGATACTCCCAACAGATAATCAGATATCAGATATTTACTTTTGGATGAGAGTTTTCAATATTTCTGTATAACTCCTAATGTGACCTGAACTTTGCTTCATATAGATAGATACTCCCAACAGATAATCAGATATCAGATATTTACTTTTGCACGAAAGTTTTCAATATTTCTGTATAACTCCTAATGTGACCTGAACTTTTCTTTATATAGATAGATATTTCCAGTAGATAATCAGATATCAGATATTTACTTTTGTATGAAAGTTTTCAAGATTTCTGTATAACTCATAATGTGACCTGAATTTTTCTTTATATAGATAGATATTTCCAGCAGATAATCAGATATCAGATATTTACTTTCGTATGAAAGTTTTCAATATTTCTGTATAACTGTTAATGTGACCTGAATTTTTCTATATGTATTTAGATATTTCCTGCAGATAACCAGAGTTCAGGTATTTACTTTTATATGAAAGTTTTCAATATTACTATTTAATTCATAATGTTACCTGAAGTTTTCTATATATATGTAGGTATTCACAGCAGATGATCGGTTATGAGATTTTTATCTTTGTATAATGATTATTTAAAAGAAAGAGGTAAAGTTTGCCTATCAATTGTGCGGAACGAAAGTCTTATGTAATGTTTATTCGTATAAACTCTATCTAATTCACAAATCTTACCTCTTCCCTTTAAATGATTATTATATAAAAGTGAATATCTAATATCTGACTATCTGCTGAAATTGTCTATATATATATGTAGAAAATTTCAGTTCACGTTATTAACTATACATTAGCATTTAAAACTTTCTTACAAAAGTAAATATCTGATATCTGATTATCTGCTAAAACTGTCTACATATATATGCATAGCTATAGTTGATTTATTCACTATATATTAACAACTGAAACTTTTATACAAAAGTAAATATCTGATATCTGCTTATCTGCTAAAGTTGTCTATATATATATATATATATATATATATATATGTATGTAGTAAGTTTCAGTTCACATTATTTATTAACTGTATATTAGAATTTGAAACTTTCATACAAAAGTA
The DNA here is from genome assembly GCA_022393335.1 of Macrotrachela quadricornifera. Taxonomy (NCBI): domain Eukaryota; kingdom Metazoa; phylum Rotifera; class Eurotatoria; order Philodinida; family Philodinidae; genus Macrotrachela; species Macrotrachela quadricornifera. Next base: position 28,060 of record JAJEKB010024362.1, on the reverse strand, counting down.
AATATCTGATATCTGGTTGTCCAGTTCATGTGGTGATGTATAAAACTGTATGTTTAATATATAATCTTCTGAGTCAGTTTGCAAAAAATACATCATATTTTTTTCATAAGATCAAAGTTTCAACATTTTTAACTCTAATAAATACTCAATGAAAACTTGAAACTTTGAAAGTTTTCACAATCAGTTTTTCAAACTGGTAACAGTTTGAGATTTTCCACCCCATGAGTTCATTGCCTCTCACTATTTAATTGTAGCTCAGCTTGTGTGTCCTATTTGCTATGCTTCGTATATATTTTCTATCAACAGAAAATTAACGCGTTTCAAGTGTTGGAAATTACGTACCAATACGTATCAGTAAAGCATAGCTGTTTAAGAAGTATTGAAAAAGTATTACATATGAAATAATACCGTTCTGTTAGGTCTTTTCCGCTTAAGAAATTATATGCAGCTCGAAGACCAAACCATGGATATTTATATTAATTTTTGCGGCAACATGCATAAACTTTTCATTAGAAAATACGATTTTATAAAAACCTGAACCACAATCGATACCATTTCTGCAAGAGTTCATTACACTTAAAACGAATGCCAGTGTGGAATGCTACGATATAAAATATTATGGTATTCAAGAGTCTGTACTATCTATCTCTCTAAAATGGGAGATGCTTACTGCATAGTCAACGGATCATTGCATGTTTCTATCGCAATAAGTAAGACGCATCTCATTTCATGCCAGATCTGTACATAGCTTGCCATATTGAAGTCCTCCGATAAAACTATTTCGGTATACCTCTGACAGAAGCCTCTTTTTAATTTCTTCAAGTTCGAATGTTTCTCGAACGAACATGTTACTTTAACCGTTGCTTTTTTGTTCATTGTTAGACCCCGCAAATGCTTAGACCAGATAAATAATACCTCAGTGGGAAATGTAGTGTACAGAGCGCGTTACATTGTCCATTTCATAGTATGGGATGACAACGAACTGGTAACTAGCTACTGGTTTCTATGAAACCGTGATAACTATTTCTACAGTTCCCTGAGAAACTGACAATTTTGACTTTTAGCTTTTAAGGTGCTTTGTACTTATATGCTGACTAAATTTTATCGATAGCATGAAAAACATTCATCGCAGTAAGAGCCCATGTCCAAAACTTATAATTCTCAAAACCGAATAAAAGCCCACTAAACTTTTATTCTGAAGAGACGGGTAGGGGAAGGGAGTTATGAAAACATCAGCACCTAAGGGTACCCTTATATCATAGCATATGAGGACCATATGATACCTCCATGTAATGGGAGAAGCAAAATCGACGGTGCCTCCAAATACTAGCACACGAGCGCCTAAAGATATCTTCATATAATATGATATGAGGCATAAGGTACCTCTATATAACCACACATAAGGATCAAAGGGTATCTTCAAATAAGAGCACATGAGGATCCAAGAGTGCCTTTATATAATAGCATAGGGGGATCTGAGAGTGCCTCCATAAATAACACATAGGTCAGTGAGGTACACAGCCAGTACTACTAATACCCAGTTAAATGACACCGGTGTATACTCAATCGTAGGCATCTTCATAGTATCCTCGGTATCGTAGGTATCCTTCGTATTGTAAGTAGCTGTGCACTCAAGAAAGAAAGAGTGCATTGCCGGTATTCCGGATGCATGAAGATACCTACAATACCAAGGATACCATGAAGATACATGAGATACAAAGGATACCAGGATATCACGATCCACTTTTCCCCCCTTAGCATTAAAAGAGCAACATCATATATTCCAGTTTAATTCAATTATATTAAGAAAACATAGATAAATTGTTGCAATAAGTTAGAAATACGAGATTATTTGTGTTGTAGAGATACTAATGTAGCTAACATCGTCATTGGATATGTGACTACTTTAGTACTCGAGGTTGCTCACGACCGCGATAATCGCGAATCTCGGCGGGTACTACTTATATCGACCGGTCTGGTTTAATGTGACTGCTTAGACTAGTGACAGTACCAGTAAGAAAAACACCTTTGTGGTTGTGATCCTGACACACCTCTAAAGTCGTGCCTATGTTGCGAAATGATCAATCGTATATTGTTTCAAAGTTCTTGCTATTTATTTTTCTAGGGTCCACAAGTACCAATCGGAGTAATTGTTGGAGCAAGCGTCGGTGGTGCCGCCGCTGTAGCGGTGCTTACTGGTGTGATCATATTTATCATAAAAACATGGACTGCAAAGTAATATTTTTTTCCTATGTATTAAAGATTATGCCAAACATTTAATAGAACAACAATCAATCCTCATCCAGCATTAGAACTAGTTCGTTGTTCTTTTTTTCAAAAATATCCTAATTCAAAACATCAATATTGTAGAGTGGTGTCGAACAAGCAATAGAGCCCACTAATACGGAAAATATTAGTTCAATAGCTCAAAGTTCAGCAAACACGAACCAGACAAATAACATAGTGAGCTGTGTTTTTTCAAAAATATCTTAACTAAGAGTATTAATATTGTAGAATAAAGTCGAACAAGAAATGAAGCCAACCTATATGCAAAAAACCAATATGTCACCAAACGATATAGTGCACATGAATCGAGCCACGCAACTTCGAAAAACAAATATGCCTTAGTCTTAAATTATTGACCATCATGATGACTCATGATTTCTAAGATATAATTTACCTAGTGTGTCTCAATAGATGCTTATATATATGTCGTATCGAAGTTAACCTGTTTGACGAAGTTATAACTTCGTCAAAATTTCTGTTGAAGTTACAACTTCAATAAAATCTCTCGTCGAAGTTGCAACTTCGACAATTGACTTTATCGAAGTTATACCTTCGACAAAATTGGGTAACGAAGTTGTAACTTCGACAACCTCAGATAACGAAGTTATAACTTCGACAAATTTTGCCATCGAAGTTATAACTCCGACAACAGAGGATTGACGAAGTTGCAACTTCGACAGTCTCAACTATGAACGAAGTTAGACTTCGAAAAGATGAAGCACCGAAGTTGTTTTCAAACTGGAAGAAGATTGAAATAGACTGATACACACATTAATTATTTCTTTACGTAGTTGAATGATGACAGTGTGAATTACATAAAACGTTTGCTTATTTACCTTTGCATCAATTTGTTCTACAACCTCCTTTACGATCATATTTTAACATTCCTTTACCATCGGTAATGCTTTCAACTGTATCGATTTTTCGTAATGACTTTGACTCGTCAATTGCACCACCTACTAAATGCAATACTGGTTCTCTGATTGCTTTAAAAAATTAATTAAACGCGAAGTAACCGAGTAGAATATCTTTTGCTGTGTCTAATTGGCATTTGTTATGCTTCAAATCCAATATAACAGCCAAGCTATCACATGTGTCACTTGGACCACAATCAACGTTTGCGACAAGTACTAATTATAGGAATGATCCTTAGAATTCTTTTCGTAAATGAAGACAAAGCGTTGAAAAACTTACAAGTTTATTATTAATATGAAGATTAGACAATTTATGTTTTTCCGTATTTTGTAGAAATTCATCAGCTTATCGCTTCTGACTCTCTCCAGCAATTCAGCGAATTTTTTTTTGTTCGGTGCATTCGATCGTTTCGTGAGACCATCAGGGCTCCGCATGGGATGGGACAATCCCATCCCATCCCATCCTATCCCATCCCATGAGACAGATTCTTATGGAAAACATCCCATGGGATGGGATGGGACAGCAAGCTTTGAGGATCCTCCCATCCCATGGGATGAAATTTTTTTTTAAAATCCCATTCCATCCCATGGGACGAGATATTTTAGCATTTCGTTTCATTAAGTGAAACCTGTACCTTCTGTAAAAATTTTCTATTGGTTGCGAAAAAATTTCCTTCGATATAGATGTCTCATTTGATGGTTCGAACTTCGAGCGAAACAATTGGAGAAGTATTTTTTTATTAGTCTTTAACTGATTACGAAGCACAATCGCTTGGTGGTGTTAAAATTGAAAAGAATGAATCAAAGTATAAACAAAGACAGCAGTTAAATTAAATATATTGTGATAGAAAGAAGCAATAATATTCAAAACAAATTTTTCTTTTGTCTTCCCCCTCTCTTTTCGTAATTGCGTAAGATGGTCATGTGATCATCTTTGTCAAGGAGAAATAACCAGGAGATATTTCTCTTATATCTTTATTTTTTTCTCTTTTTTTCCCTCTCTCTCGTCATGTGTGATATATCTTTGTTGATATAAAAAGGGATGAATTTTTTGGAATAAAGGAGGATTGTACACACTCACACTTAACGGCGATCTATCTCCGTCCATTACAGCTGACAACTCTAACATCTTTATAGTATGTCTGTTAAAGATTCATCGTCTATTCTTGAAAGTCCATCTGATGAATATATTCTTTTATTTATTATTCTGTGTTCATGCAAATGGTATGTATTTTTAAGGAAGATAAAAAATGATTGTAAACTTGATTATAATAAAACTGAGAATATAACATGATCTTCTGAAACGCTTAATGTGGTTCATAGAGTCGATAATTATACAGGATCTTTGCAATTGAAATGAAATTTGACTGTACGAGAATTCATGGGATGGAATGGGATGGGACAAAAAACTCTTGTCCCATCCCAACCCATGGGACGAAGATTTTTTTTAGTACCATCCCATGGGATGGGACTGGTTTTAAAAAAGTATCGTCCCATCCCATGGGACAGTTAAAAAAATATTCATCCAATGGGATGACTTTTCTCGTCCCATCCCATACCACGCGGAGCCCTGGAGACCATGTTAAAATATGATCGTAGAGGAGGTTGTAGAACAAATTGATGCAAAGGTAAATAAGCAAACGTTTTATGTAATTCACACTGTCATCATTCAACTACGTAAAGAAATAATTAATGTGTGTATCAGTCTATTTCAATCTTCTTCCAGTTTGAAAACAACTTCGGTGCTTCATCTTTTCGAAGTCTAACTTCGTTCATAGTTGAGACTGTCGAAGTTGCAACTTCGTCAATCCTCTGTTGTCGGAGTTATAACTTCGATGGCAAAATTTGTCGAAGTTATAACTTCGTCAAACAGGTTAACTTCGATACGACATATACATACGTAGGAATCGAATATTAATTTCAACTCTTCAACTGATTATTCAACTATTCAACTGATTATTCAACTATTCAACCGAATTTTCCAGTATTCGCAGGAGGCCATGTGAAGATGAGGAGAGAAAAAGAGACAATTGGCTCGACATGTGAGTGAAAAGTTGAATAGTTGAGTAGTCGATAATAATTGTTCGAGTCGAATCAATTTTTCGACTTCTACGCTTCTGTTTACAATGTTTGTTGGTTTTCTATTATTTTATCTTATCAATTCAATTCATTGTCTCACTTGTATTCAATCAAAACAAAAATCTTTCTTTTTAAATACTTTTAATTGTAGAGAATTCGTAGAAACTATTAGCAATTTAGGTAATGATCAACTACACTGAAAAAGAAAGGTGTTCATCGAAACCTTGAGGATTTGGTGGAAGTTTAACATACTCCAAAGGTTATTGTACAATTATACGAAATCAAAAAAAAGTTTAGTAATATTTATGGCTTTTTATGAAACCTTTAAGAGTTCCCGAAATTAAAAAAGGTTTCGTATAAAAACCATATTTAAGCATTGGAAATCAAGAAAGTTTAGTATACAACTCTTTAGAAGTGGAGGAGCATGGAAGAGTTTCGTATAAAACTTTTGCGATACCTTAGAGCTTGTAAAAAAAGTTTCGTATTAATCGATTCACATATGTTGCACAGTGGGGAACCAGGCGAACATGGCCGATAGTTTTATTTTCCAAAGTTCAAGTATTGGAATGAATACGTCTATGGTCAGTCTATCTTATCCTAAATCTAAATTTCCAGAAATCAAGTCATACCCCTAAAAATACCCACTCTCAAAAATTGTTCATAAATCGATAATTATACGGAAACCATTCTTTTTCTGAACTTCTCAAAACATTTTAAAAAGAAAAACTATCTGAAACGAATGATTGACACATAAGCTATATTGCATGAAAAAATTATTTCGATTGAACCAAAAATGGGATAGAAAAAAAAAATTATTGAACCCATACTACGTCAAAAAACAGGTCAGATCGTATTTTGTGAACGCTACAAAGAATTCTCACCCGATTGAGCTCACATTTTTACCATCCATTCTTCTTTGGGTGATTTATCATTCACCATAGCGCAATCCTGCATTAGTGAACACAGGCCGAGCTAGGAGCGTCACAAAAATCTAGCTTTCTGCCCAGGAATGGCTAATTTTAAGAAAATGAGAACATTTTGACGCAAAACCAACGTGATATTCGGAATCAGCTCACGAAACTGCATCGAATCATATATAACAAGTAGTATTTCTCAAAAAAAAAGTTGGCTCCTGGGCCCGACAAACTTTTGAAAAACACCCTTTCCGTATTTTTTAAACGCTACAAAGAGTTTAAGTGCGATCGACCTCAAACTTTCAGTAATTACTCTTCCATGTCTGATTCATCGTTGGCGATAGCGCAACTTCGCGGTGATGAGTTTAACCGGTGCTATGAGTCTCCTAAAAAATGAGATTTTTGCCCCTGAATCCCTATTTTTTAAAACAAGGCATCATTTTGGTAGAAAACTGAGGTGATATATGGAACCAGCTCGTCGAGCTGCGTCGAACCACATATAGTAAAAGCAGTTTTCTTAAAAAAACTTTTTGATCTTTATGCAGGGAAAGCTTAGAAAAAAAGTCATCTGTGTTTTTTTCCTTAAATAAGCGTCTTAGCGAAAAACCAAGGTTATATTCGGAATCCGCACGTAAAACCAAGCCGAATGGTATACAAAACGATATATTTTCTAATAAAAAATTTTTTCGAGAAATGTGGCTGAGGTCCCTCACAAGCTTTTTTGAGCAAAAATTTTTTTTTCAAAAAATAGTTTATTTTGTTTAGGATGATATTCTAAGTGATGTATAACCACTTATAAGCTATACAAATCCATTTTCAAGCGAAAAAGTTACATGTCCGCCTGATATGCGAAAGTTCCCCACTGTGGGGTAGAGATAGTTTTTCTTCTACACGAATGTGAAATTTCATTTTTCTTGTTTCATCTTCTCTCATCCAATATGATTTCGTAAGGAAAAATAATATATCACAAGTAACGCTCATCCGATGGATTCGCTGACCCTTTTCTGAAAGATGATCGCATCTGATTATCATTGAAAAAAATTTCAATTTTAATATTAGTATATTACATAGTCTTTTTGGTTGCATGGAAGTTGAGAAGCAAGCTGCTGAACTTTAATAATGGCCGTTTTGTAAAAATTTTTCTATTCTTGATTCATCTATAAATGATAATTGTGAGTTTGACTCAGTTTATTTTGGAAAAGCCTGATTTATTATATCAGTTTAAAAAACTATAACTAAGTGAAAAGTTTCATCCACGATAATTTCAAGATATAATTATCTGGCTACTAAATTAAACAACATTCCATTTTCAGTATTGAACATATTCTTTGATGATTGTCTTTATTATTTCAATAGTCGTTGTGATTAACTTCATCCGTTCCATGTCAATTTGCATAATACTCTATTTCCATATCTAGCTAAAAACCAAGTTAGTTTTTTTGGAAAACACCATTTTATAAAAGAATAAAACACTTCACTTTTTGTGGATCATTTACAAAACCTAGAATATTTTCTCTTGTGAGATGAAAACAAACGACTATGATAAAGCAGTTCTTCTACTTCTCTATCCAATGTCAAATCTATAGAAGAATGCGTCTTATGTCTTACGGTGTATGTTACGAGCACATTGATTGATGGAGAATATTTGACGACAAAAATCAATAAATACGTGTCACGATTAAATCAGTTTAAATTTTCTACTCAATCATTCACTTACGTTAATGATGAAAGAAGTGTTTCATCGACAAAAGATATTCAATCATTATTTCTTATATTGATATCTATTCAGATGTACAGCGAAGATAGTGTCATATTAACTCACATCCACTTCTGATGCGATATTTGAGGGTGTGAGAGTATAGCTATCGTGATCATGATTTCGTCTCTGCTAGAGGACTCTTCAGACGGCTTATAGTAGCATACCTGTTTTGAATGATCCGAAGATCACAAACAAGGTATATAACCTATTCTCGTTCAAGTAAATCGAAAGAATTTACAGGAAAGGATAGAGGGTGAGTTATACAAACATATACCACGATCCGGATTTCGTCCTAGTTTCAAGGACTCATCAGGTGGTTTGAAAACGATGCATGAATCAAAATCAAATCAAAATATATTAAGAGATTGAGGGTGAATATTATATAATAGAATTCCTACGACTATAGTTTCGACCTTTTTCAAGGGTCAATTTTCAGGTAGGATTTTAACACTGCATAAGATTCAAAAAGAAATTTGAAAAGATCATAAAAATTCTTCAAAATTTCAAATTGAACTAGATTAGCAGAGAAATCTAGTATACAATAGGTGAGCATTATATGATAGAATTCCTACGACCTTTGGAAGAAGCGTACAAGACATTCGTGTTTTTCACGATTCGAATAATATTTTGTATTTCGTTTAAACTTGATGGAATAGTTGGATATGATAAGTTTTGTTTTAGATTTTTGCCAAGACATATATACTATCAATATTTTCTTCTTTAAACTTATATGAAGTAATTTTGTCCATTATTAATTAATATTTGTCTAGTTTAAAGATTTATTACTAATCTAGAGCAGATAATGATAAGCATACGTATAGAATAAGTTCAAATATTTAAGGTATATTAAAAAAAAAGGAAAAGAGACGTAGTAGAAGGTAATTAACACACAAAAATCACAGAAGTTAATAAGAAAAGCCATAATTATAGCGGTCAATGTTATCAGTTTAATTTGAAGGAAGTTATGATTTCGTGTTGGTACCAACTAGTACAATTGAATAAGGTACATTTAATGTTGATAAATGTGTATATTAGTTGGTTGTTACGGCCCTATTTTCCATTATTACATCTCTTAGCATTTCCTTTGGTGGCTTTTTCTGTACCAACAACTGATTCAAGTTTCTGTTGCATTTTGAACTAGTTTTTAAATGTGTATTGTTCAATGATGGATTGCTATCAAGATAATGTTTTTTCCAAAGATTCTTTAATTGTCGCTTAAAAGTTAACATTGGATCACTCTCGAAAGTAAAATGAATATAAATTTCATTTTTATTTGCATTCTGTCGTTGATTTTCATGTGAAATGATACTTTGCTGTTGCTGTTTCTCTCGACGTGTTGGTTGAATTAATAGTTGTCGATGTAATTTGTCATAGATAGTTTCATCCAATTGTTCCATTAATGATATAACATTATTTGTTTGAAAGAATTTTTTGAAATGACACGAAATAACTTCTGGTGGATAGCCATTTAATAATAAAATGAATTCAATATTCAATCGTTCTTTATCAAAATCTTCTACATGAGAACAGAGACGTGCTGCTCGAAGTAATCCTCCGTTGATGGTACTACGATGAACATGGTAGGATATAAAGTTCAGCTGCTGGTTTATAAAATACAGAAGTTCTTAACTGCTCATTATTATTCTCAATTAGTACATCAAGAAATTCGATTGTTGAACCGATGGATCGGGTAATTCGAATATTTTCATCTTTTTTTCTATTCTATTTAAAAGAATATTAATCTCATTTAATGAATTTGTTGTCATAAAGACGTCATCAATATATCTAGAAAGAGAAAAAGGGAAAAGAAAATTATAAAATATAAAATGATAGAAATTGTATCACTTACCGACCATAGAGTTCATTGTGCGTTTTTTGATGTTCAATTAATCATTGTTCCCAATCTAACATATAAATATTAGCTAATGTCATTGTAAACGGTGATCCCATAGCACCACCACGAATATGTTGATAATATTTCTTTTCGAATATAAAACAATTTGTATCTAAAACTAAACGTACAAGTCGTGTAATAGTATCGATTGTCATTTCATTGATTCGATGATTATTTGCATATTTATATAAAAAATTCTGTAAAGCGAATATAGCACCATCTCAAGGTATCATTGTACATAAATTAGATACATCAAAAGTAATAAATAACGTTGTTGGTAACAATCGACTATTATCTCGATAATTTTCCATTTTTCGTACAAAATCTATACTATTAATAAATGTTGTTTCTTTTGCTACTCGATCGAAAATAGGACGAAGTAGTAGATCCAAGAAATGTGAAACACCTGTTGCTGCTGCTTTGATTGACGAAATAATGGGTCGTAAAGGTGTTCCAATCTAAAATGAAAATAGGAAGGAAATAATAGAAGTATTTAATAAATCAACACATTCGACCTGATGTGGCCCACCGGTGGGCTACGCTTTATTTTAACGAGAACCTGTGTAGAGAAGCATTTTCTTTTGATTTTTCTGAAGGTGAAGATTAAATATAAGGAGTCAACTGTGCTGTCTTTAGTATTTTATTGAAACTCTTTACTCCATAGCATAATGCTTATTATTAAAATACTCGAGACAAAAAAATTTCTCACAGTCAGAACAGAAAGTTTTCACTTTTTTTGCTGTCGCATATCTCGCTTCTCTTGATTGTTCGGCCCTTCCCTTCGCATAGCATCCAGTGCATCGTCTACCGACATTGCGTGTAGACCCTTCTTTTTCTTCGAGCTTGTGATCAGCGAGTTTGCGCTTCCAATGATTTGCTGATTGTTCTCTTGGACCGGATTTCAACTTCTTCATTGACGTACCAAGCAGTAAAGACTAGACAAGACTTTCTCGAAACTGCAGAATGGTTACTTTGGTTTCAGTGTAATTTTCTTTATATATCAAATAACTATTTACCAATGCCGTCTCGAAAGCCAATTCGAATGCCACCTTGCGGTACCATTTTATGCATTTTTTGAGACATGTGTAATATGTTGATAGTTGGTCAGATAGATCAGTACCTTGTCTTCCTTGATTGTAATCTAATACAACTTGAGGCTTCATGATTCGCTCATTTTGGTAATTTGTTTTTCCACTATCTACTACACTTGATGAATGTGATGGTCTTGTGGATATCATCAAAACATCTTTTTTGTCCTTCCATCTGATTAATTTGATCCCATCTTTGTTCTGAAGTCCACACACTTCTCCACGGTTAAGGTTTTCTTCAAGAACTTGACTTCTTGATCCAACACGATTGCTACGTAGAGTTCCAATGATATACGTATCATGTTCCAACAAATATTTTCCAAGAGCAATACTGGTGAAGAAATTATCAGCCACAACGGTTCGATAACATCCATCAAGACCATCCAATAGTCCCATTACTACTGTTTGAACATGTCCGACACCTGCCGTCACATCTTACTCGCCAGTATAAATCATATAATTACAAACATAACCATTCATTGCTGCTAAATTGTACATCTTTACGCCGTATTTGTGTGCTTTCCCACGTATATATTGTTTGAATGAAAGCCGGCTTCGCCATGGTATCATACTTTCGTCAATACTAACAGTTGAACCCGGTATATAAACTGATGAAAATCTCTCTTTCAGTAAATCTAGGAGTGACTTCAATTTGAACAGTCTATCTTAATTCGCATTCTTCTTATTGTTATCCGCAAAATGCCAAAATTTGAGGAGTAATTCAAATCTTTCTCTTGGCATAGTATTTCGAATGATCTGCGAGTCATATAATTGACTAGAGCTCCAATAATACTTCAGCTTCGGCATTTGTACTAATCCCATTTCGAGAATTATTCCAAAGAACTTGAGGATCTCTGTATTCGTAGTTGGTTTCCATTGTTGAAACATTGATCGTGTACTGATCGTATGACTTTGCAAGTATTGCTGGGCGTATCGATTAGTTTCACGAACCATAAGGTCAATAATCTCGTCCGTGATGGATGACGATAGCAATCAATGGGATTGATTGCTTTATCTTCTGAAGTAGAGATTACATCTTCGATAAGTCCATGATCTTCCAAGAATTCTGCATCAGACTCTGGTTCTATTTCATCCCAAGTATGTGAATCCATTTTATCATCATCATCTACATCTTCATGATCAGAAACTTCTTCGTCAGAATTGTCAAAATTAAGATTCATTGTATCCAACTCATCATTCAGTGAACCTAATTCACTGAGTGAGCTAGTACTATCTTCTGTATCGGTTTCTTCGAACGACATGTGAAATGTTTCAAAAATTCGGTTGTATGTATACGCAAAACGATATAGAAGAAAGAACAGGGGAGAAAATACTGGAAATTTCCTTTTTTTTCAGACACGAATCATATAATATACATAAGAACGAAAAACTGACTCGAACGATTATTCATTTGTTCGGTAAAAGATGACTCATTATGTGGAGGTATAAACAAGAGAACAACAAATAACCAGTAGAATACAAACCTTTTCATACACACATAAACTGCATCGAAATAATTCAAACAACTTCATTCTACCGTCAAAATTAAAATTCTATTTCAAGACAGCCCATCAAAAAAAACAACCATAAACCGTACACAACCAAGATGTATACAAAACATAATAAATTTTATCTCACAATATTCAATCGATACCATGACATCTGACTCAATCATAAACATTAAGCAGCCCCAGAAAAAAATCATTCAGTGACCAAACTTCAATAATAACAAAACCAGTAAAAACAATACTATCAAAGCCTCTGACATAAATTCAACCCAACATTAACGATAAAACAGTTCACCGACACCAAAGAATTTCGCCCTTCGCTTCAACTGAACTCTCAATTTTTAAAAAAGTCAACACATTATCTGAGGTAACACAGAATAAACGATGACGAGAAACATTCTATACTTTCCTCCAATCTAGGCGCAGTAACTTTTTTCGTCGCAATATTGCATTCACTTATTCTGAAATCATATCCCCATTTATACATCTGATACATACCAACCATCTCAAAAGAAAATTTCTCCTTCTCCCACTAAAACACACTTATTAATCTATAACCATCGAAGAAATCTAGATCTTGGCATGCTTTACTCACCCCTCGCCCTCAAGATAGTTTTTCGATCAGTTGCTCACAATGACCTCAAGTATTTTTTGATTTTCATAAGAAGTTGATTGTTATAATTTTGTCTTCAGATCGAAGACTCTTCTATCTGAATATTTGCACGTATTTGGTTATATTGAGAGACTTATTATATGTATCATTCATCCTACCTTCATACATCAGAAAATCTTGAGAAACGATCGTTGCGTGTGAGACGCAGATCGACCGTCTATACGTATTCATAACTGTCTATATGCACATGTTTCTTCCACAAAAAAAGCTATCTAATGTATATTCCTCTTTTTCTCTTGATACATCGATTACAGGTAATATTCAGTGCGTGTATGAACAAGGACAGAAAAATATTGTATGCAGGCTCGTCTATTTGATTGCTTGTTTCTTCTGTATTAGGGTAAAATAACAGCAATTTATGCATCATTAACTATTATAACTAATGAGAAAAAGAAATGTTTGCTTTTCGCATTCTATTTTGATTTTTTTGTTTACATTTACATTCACAATTAGTGCATTCATACAATTTTCTTCGGTTTCCATCGTCCTTAAACATTATTTACAAGTAACTATCACTAAATTATTTGCAAGGTGCGCCAAATGCAAAAACTGACTGAAACTTTTTCAAAATTTTTACTTGGTTAGATAGAGCTCGTTGATCTCTACAAAACTGTATGTATGAAAATTTTTCAAGGCTTTTTTGGTGTAAAAAAGTCAAAAATGATTTAAAAAAATTTTTTTTTTTCATGTTATAAGCAATCACTCGGTTTTTAAATAACTTGCGCTTTTCTGAATTTTTTATTTAATGAGGACGTTTGAAAGTATGCTCATTAGATGCAGCGTGAAAAACTGCACCTAATGATATAAGTTTGATAATGATTACAAGAAACATCATACAATATTTGTTCATCCTAAAAACGTATCCTACATGGCTTTTCTACAATCCGCTCCAACTCTCGATAAGTTCGCCTTTTACTCTACACTTTTATGTCATTTTACTCGTCAGATGATGGAGAAAAAAGTTACATATCCTCTTGTTTTTATACTTTACTATAGAAGAGAGCAGTCAGTTTTTTTGAACGCAATTAATATAAGAAAACATCATTTTCTTGTATACGAGTATTCTCAATCGAGTGTACTTTAGTATTGTATATTTAAGACATAAAATCGATTTATGATTTGATAAAAACATTCTTTTACACTCATTAGGAGTGATTTAATATCTTATTAAGGTCAGTTTTGTTGAAAACTTCGACAGTCACGAGTACAGAGTGGTTCATAAGTCACCTAACACTCTTGTATTACAACTAAATTTTGATGGAAAGAAGATAGAGATCTGCGATTTTCACCGTTTGAAAGTGAGTGTGTTACTGCATAATTCCATGTATAACTTGATGCCTCGATTTAGAATCAGATGGTGGATCACTGGTTTTCCGAGAAGTAATCATATCATATGAAGATTACATAGAGGTTCAATTCGATGAAATGCATGAGACCTGCGTACGTACGATAATGATCCACAATCTCATCCTCTAAAGTTTTATCTTCCTCTATTTCGAAGTTATAAGTGGAACACTTGAGAATGAGCATGTAAGCGTTAATTGTAGACACGCGAGTCTTATGCACTGTATCGAATTGAACTTCTATGTAATCTTCATATGATATGATTACTTCTGGGAAAATCAGTGATCCATCATTTGATTCTAACTCGAGGCTATCAAGTTATATAGGAAACTATGCAGTAACACACTCACTTTCAAACGTCCTCGTCAAATAAAAAATTTCGAAAAGCACAAATTATTTAAAAAACGAGGGATTCCTTAGAACACGAAAAATATATTTTTTTTTAAAATCGTTTTTGACTTTTTCACACCGAAAAAAGCCTTAAAAAGTTTTCATACGTACATTTCGTGTAGAGCTCGACGAGCCCTATCTAACCAAGTAAAAATCTCGAAAAACTTCTAGTCAATTTTTTGCATTTGGGGCATCTTATATAGGCTACACTATTTGAATCGTAATCCTCAAATGCTTTATGGTTTTTATTCAACAGATCTTTAAATAAATAATACGCGTATCTAAAAACCGTACCGTTCTATAAAACCTAAAATTCTTTATTTTTTTGCGTAAGAGAAAATGATTTGATGATTACTAAACAGGAAAAAATATGCCGAAACTTAGTAAAACATATTGTCGGACACACATTAATTTTAGCTTGCTGCTTTTATATCTTTTATCTTCTTTCTTGACCAGTCTCAGATGGATGCCTAGATCGAACAATTCGGCACGGAATCGGTCGGTTTCGAAATCTTCCAGAGTTTTTGTGGAAGCAGTATTGCGCGCCGGATTTCTTCAAATTTTCCCCCTGTCTTTCGCACCATATCCCAGTGGAAACGAGTGGAAGGTCTCCGAAAAAAATTCCAAAATTTTTCTGTGCCACCCAACTTCCAACAACATCAACGGAAACGACTAGATCATGTCTAACTTCCTACGTATCTTCTCCGGCCATATTCCAATTCCGTTCCTGTCAGCGTGTTCTACATAATTTGACTACATTCCGCGTCACGAAAGCATTGATCCTTCTTGTAGTTGTTTCTGACAGGATTTTCGATAACATATTCAGGAAGTAGCCTCAATGTCAGAATCTGAATAATATTCGACTCATTTCGATGCGTTTATCAACTCCACAACCAGTGATTAAACGCAACAAAAAGATATTCTATTCATTGATCCTTATAGTCAACTACTATTACTAGCTTTCACTTTACTTATCAATCGTATTTAGGCGAAGCACTAAATATATCTGGTGTGTAACGCAAGGTTCCTCTAATTTAAAGACAAAAACTAAGTCCCTCTACTGAAAGGAGGGTTATGCGTCGAGCAGATATTACAAAAAAACGAGTTGATGTGTGTCCGTGTGTTTATTACATGAATATATATACTGATAGTAGTTTTCCATAAAACTCGACCAAAGGGTAATCGAGGGTGGGGAATTCAAATTTCACGTTCGTTTGTTTTGAGTATCATGTTTGTATTGATATTGGTGCTGTTGAGATTCAGTTTATTCCCTCTACTGGAAGGAGGGTCATACGCCGAACGAGCAATTTACGTTCGTTCGTATCTATGTTCATTGGTATGTTATCATGCTGCTTGACATAAAGTTTGACCAAAAGTTTTTTGGGGTCAAACAATCCAACGGTGCCATTAGTTTTTTATGATCTTGTAACAAAAAAAAATTTTTTTTCATAAAATTTGACCATGGCGCTTTTAAGAGCGAGGAATCAATTGGTGTGATTAGGTTTCAAAAGTTTATAAATTTTGTGTTTCGTCGGTTGAAGGGAGAGTGATACGAAAAAAAGTGAAATGCGTTCGTTTGTTCTGGCCAGGTCAAGGGCAAAAAGAAACATGTTCCTGGGGAAACCAACAAGAAATCTCAACTTTGAAAAAATCGAATACTAACATTTCAGCAAAGGTTTTTGGGTCGAGGAATCGAATGATGCGATTAATTTTTCAATTTTTTTTATGAAAAGAGGGCCGTTTTTTAAGAAATAACGGTTCACCTTATGGATTGGAGGAGAGGTCATATAATATAAAATAAGTTCGTAATTATACAGGTATGCTCTCTTCTAGAGTTTCTCTGTATCTTTCTGCATTCAAGCCAATCTGAAAATGTTGTCAACTAGATTAATATCAAAAACTTGTAATATTCTAGTTGAAAACTATATCAAGGATAATGGAGGGTGAAGAATTCGTATCTGAAATCAAATTTGTGATTAGCAATAAGATATCGAACAATTAGTAATTAATTTTACTTTTTTTCCTAAGAAATTTGATCGAAGATAGTTCAGGATCAAAAAATGAAAACTGAGTTGGTTTACCAAATAATTAACAGTAAATAATATAAACTGTCTCCAGTAAAACTCCACAAAAAACAATTGACAATGAAAAATCAAAATGTGGAGTTAGTTTTTCAATATTGCTAGATTTTAAATAATAATAAATTAGTAAATCATGGTTTCTAATAAAACTCGACTGATCGTTATCGAACGCAAAAAATGCGAATTCGAAACCAGTAAAAGTGTTTGCGATCTATTTCTGAGCTTTCTTTAATAAACTACTTATTGTTTTAAGCTTGACTCACAGATATTCAAAGGCCGTAAATCTATGTTCGATATTGATTCTAATATAAACATTTTTCTTTATTGATTACCATATGTTGGATCTTTGAATGAGATTTGCACTAAAATATGTAAAAAACGAAGCGACTGTTTGCAATTCTGTTGTTGAGTCTCCAAAGACCTCAATCTTAAAATAACATTCAAAATAGACAAATATTTTTCCTAGATCAAAATGTAATGTACCCCATTGACAGTAGTTTTCGAATAGTTTTCGCTTTTTAGTTCCTTGGTGAGCGTATTAGTAAATGTTCAGCAACTTTTTGAGAGTAATTCAAACGAGATACATCTATTCGGTTCAAATCTAAGCTAATATTGAAGGATATAGCGGCATTAAATATAGAAACGGCTAGTCGTGAGTGGGCGACCGGAGGCAAGCCGATGAACGACTAGACGTTGATTTAGAACGCTATTTTAAAGCATAGTTTCAAAATAAGTATCAAGTAATTTAAGTGGATTTTCCAAAGAACCTAATTAACCTTGTGTGATAACGAATCCGGCAAAATATCATTTTGTAAAAATAAAAAATAAATTGAAAACTGATGAAAACTACACAATGTTATCTGCGTGTTGGAAGTTTTCGATTGCGTATCGATATGTTATGAGCAAGCTACTTTCGTGCGCATAATAAACCTAATGTGACAGATGGCAGACAAAAATAAACTATACATGGAAACGGCTAGTCGTGAGTGGCCGACCGGAGGGAGGCCGACGAACAACTAGTCGTTGATTTAAAAACTTGATCATAAGTGCATTAAGTGAGATTTCGTGTACTATAATAGATTCCCAAATGACTCGATTCTTGAGGAAAAATAATTCTTTATTAAACATTTTATGTAACAGAGCATATCAGTAAAGGAATTGTGAACACTAACATAGCGAATTTTGCTTATTGTAGCGTAAGCAGAAATAGATACGTAGTTGTATCGTCTTAAAACTTTAAGAAGCTATCCGGAATTCTCTAGACCCCTCTACTGAAAGGAGGATCATACACCGAACGAGCAATTTATGTTCGTTCGTTCTTAGACTGTATACTTATTATAGTTTTCTACTTATTATACCTTTCCATAAAGTTTGACCAAAAGTAATCGAGGTCGAGGAATTTGAATCCGAAGTCAGTTTTTTTTAGATCTTGTTTTATGGATCACTTTTTTTCCACAAAGGACTACCATTTTCCGAAAAAAAAAGTTTTTATAAATTTTGACCAACGGTAGTCATGGTCGAGGAAGTCAAATCTGACATCAGTGTTTTTGTGAACCGTTTTTTCAAGTCTTTTTTGATATTACGTCTACGAGAAAATCAGCTATGTTGTTAGAATTTGACGAATGATGATGAGCGGTGAGGAATGCTAGTTTTGAATTAGCTTTTTCGAATGTATTGTGAGTGTGCGTGGATCTTTTATCCTTGAATGGTGAAAAGAAACGCTTTTGTATATTTTTTCGAAGAATCATTAGGGGTAACCAAGTGGGCATCGTATTACATATAACAGATTGTCATTGGTTTTGGACATAGAATGAAAGTCAACTCATTTGTTGGCTTCGAAAGGAAATAAAAAATGGAAGATTTAGTGAGGGTGTTGATAGAAACAGTTAGACGTTTGTTTGGAGAGTTACTTCAAAGATAAGATTTGAAAGCGTCTCAGATAGTTTGAATGATTTTTTGAAGGAACTTAATTAATGTCTCTTTAGGAATGAATCCGGCTGATTATCAGTTTCTAAAAATGAAGAGAAGAATAAAATTTGTGATGCAGACCATACTGTTACGTAAAGGTTCAATATCTTCGATTACGAACCGACCTGCTATAAACAAGTTAGTTTTTTTAGTGTAAAAATAGGGAAATGGATTATATATATCAACGGCTAGCCGTGAGTGACTGACCGGAGGGAGGCCGACGAACAACTAGACGTTAGTTTCAGTAGATCGTAGTAAGCAAAATGAGTATGAGTAAAAGATTATTGGATAAGTGATCAAGTGATTGAGCTTATGAATTAAAACAATTTTTTTTTTCTTATTATAAGAGATCTGAGCGATCTGATCACATCCTTTCAGTAGACGGTCAGTGGCAATTGTGCCGCGTTACTTATCTTTAGAAGTCGATTCGAACCGATTGTCACTAAGTCATAAATTGCCTAGCATCACAAAGTATTCATTGCTCCGCAAGCCACACTGTGGGCAAGAAAATAAATTATAGAGTATAGTAGAAGGTATTTTAGAAAAGCCCATATAAATTCACTGATGAATTTTTACTTTCTTGAAAGTTCGACATTCCAGAAAATTAAAATAACACAGCCGATTTTTTAGTTAGGAAATCGAAAGTAAATTCATATGGACTTTTCTAGAAAATCGCATTTTATTTAACAATTCAAACATTTTCGAGAAATTTGAAATTCAATTTTGATTTTGATTTTCATTCTTAGCCCATACACTGTCAATAAGAAAATAGAAATTCTATTAAGACTTTCTATTTTCAACAGATTTATCATACATAATTAATGCATCAAAATCATAAATAAATATCATTGAACAATTAAGGCATGAGAACAATCAATAAAAAACAATCATAGTAATCTATTCAAACTTAAAGCTTGAATGATAACTCTAGCTAAAAAATGCAACTTATCTATCCGCTACAGTTGCTGGAGAAAACAATGAATGCACAACATAATCAACTGATTTATATACTTGAATGAACGACAACTCAATAGTGATTATTGTTCAAATGGTCTTTCTCAAATCTAAATTGACTTTCGAATTTTCTTCGAAATCAATGTTGATTTTCGATTCTTTGTCAAAATAATTTTTTTCGAAAATGAAACTGAATTTCTATAAATTAGAAAATCAAGCATTTTCTAAATTTTCAGAATTCCATTAATGAATTATGAAAGTTTGAAAATGCCATAGCTTTTTTTAAATTCGATTTTCTACAAAGTGGATTTTCAAAAAAATTTACAGGGTGGTGTTGATCATGGTTTTATAGCGAAGAAATAGTTAGACATCATATGTAAATATTAGCTGATAGCTTTTAATGTGACTGCATAACAGTCTATACACTGTTACATAGGATCTAATTTATGTTCAAAAGACAAACACCAATTTGAAACAAACATATTACATTAAAGAATTTGTCCGATTCAATGTTGCATTGAGCGACTCAACTTTTCAAAGTCCATTAAGGCCAACTTTTACTAGTTTAACCGAATGCGCTAAAAGCTTGATTTAAGAAATTTCAGACATTGCTGATTCCATGGAACATGTCAGATTAAGATTGTAAAATCGGATAAGCATCTTGATATCTGGTTAGACTTAGTGATGTTTCCAAACGAAGACCAACTGATTAAAGTGGCAGTTTCTCATTTACAATACTCTCGAGTGACAGATTTGTATGTATTTGTGTCAGGCAAAATCGAGATGTAGACAAAATTAAACCAAGTTTTTAAATGTTAGTATGCTAGTAAAATTTTTAAAATAATCCAGAAAAGATACTATTATTTATTTTTGTAATTGTAAAGTTTAAGTAAGTTGTGTACCCACAAAAAAAATTTTTGAAAAAAATCGCGGTTAACCGCAGTGTCATTTGAATAACCTCGGTTAACCGCGATTTTATCCGCCGCGTTAAAGAATACCGTGGTGTACTCAATAATAATCGTGGTGTGAATTATCGTGATTGTGGTCGGTTTCATGTACCGCGGTGTAGTTAACATGGGGTAAAATCTTATCGCCAATTCAGCATTTCGCCAATTGTACTTTTCGCCAATTGGCGAA
>JAJEKB010024357.1:0-19654 GCA_022393335.1 Macrotrachela quadricornifera | reverse complement strand
GATGATACCATCATTATTCAATGTAGGAATAATACGATTACGATCAAATGCACCTGGAAGAGTATAGAATGGTTCAGGAGTTGACCATGTTGCACCTAACAAATTATATATATATAGATATTATATTATATTATATATGTATGATTACCTCGATCTTTGCTTTGTAGATGCCATATTTGAGCATTTGTTTCTCCTGCATTACCTAATTGTGACGAATGATATAAATGTAATATTTGTGTTTGATTATCCCAGAAAAGAACTGGATTTTGATTTGAATAATTAACTCGTTCACTAACAATAATACCTGGTGTAAATTGTTGTGATCCAACTTTTAAAATTGATAGTGCAATTGAACAATTAGGTGTATTTTCACCACCTGTAAACCAAGCAACAGCTAAATTACCAGTTGGTGTCATTTGTTCAATAGATGATGCATGATTTCCTGTTTTTGGTGGTGATAAAAATGCATAAGAACTCCCATCACTAGTTCGATGAATAACTCCATCATATGGAATTGTTGCATGTAATTTAATAAATTGAATGAAGAACACAAGTATTAATAAGAACATTCTTTTCTTTTGTCTTTTAATCATACTATTCTCAAGAGAAAAAAGATATGAAAAGACTAAACAGCTGTGTCAATTTCTGCGACTTACTCTTAGAGCAATGTAAGAGAAAGTAAAGACCTTTATCATAAGCAGACGGACATACGTTTAGCTGACAAGGGAATGTTCCCATGTAAAAAAAACGATTCGAAAAATTGGATTAAAATCATGTTATTTTAATTAATTTTTAATCCGATTTTTTGAATCTTTCTTTACATGAGATTCCAAGATGAAGAAGTGCTTTTCAGTCGGGGTTTCACGCATCTTGCTATCCATAGTGAGCTATAGATTTCTAGTTTGTTCATAAAACAACTGGGATTTTTATCACATATAGTTTTAATCGTGTGATACATAATGTGAAAGTTTGAGCTCAAACAACATTGAAAAAATTTAATTAACGATTTTGTAAAATAGTAATGCCCTTCTATATATTATTATATATAGTGTTTCCTGGAATTCTAAGATACTTCTAGTCTTTCACAATAGTATATTTATTTTCACTTCTATCCTATGTAATTTAATTCTATCGTATGTCTATATAGTAGAGGTCAAGTATTAAATATAGACAGCTGTTTAATATGAAAGTCTTGAATAGAAAATAAATCAATATGGTTACTTACGCCAAAGAGTCAATAGTAGCTTGTGTTGGATATCATAAAAGTTAAGATTCATCTGTGTTGTTCCCTCACTAATGATGTCATTCATGTCTTACAGGAAAGCATCAGCATTTTGAAATCTAGTGTGCGCTATGAAAAATTGAAATATATCAGTCGATAGAGCTTATGATGATTGTATTCAAAACAAGCTCCGAAATGAATTGCAGCAGAAATTATTCGAATTGATTACTAATTTCAATTACATATTTCGAAGATCTGTTTAGATTTTTGTACGTTGGTTCTTGACTACGGTTTCACGTACACAACATTCAAATAGGATGTTTTTCCAGATAAAATATTGGGACAAATATAAAATTAAGAAAGAACAAAATACACACATAAATAAATATTACATGTTATGATAGAATTGCATTTAGTCATATCATGTGTAATCTGATAACATAATGATATAGGATTTTTCAGAAGATATTGACATGGTCCCTTAGCTCAGCTGGTTAGAGCGCCGTGCTAATAACGCGGAGGTCATGAGTTCGATCCTCATAGGGACCAGATTTTTTTTTCTTCTACTATTCTTTTTAATTTTTAAAAATGATTGAAATATATACTTATGAAATTATTTTCTTTCTGAGTATGTCACAAAAATCTTTATGATTGAGTAATACTAACTATAACACATGTTTCTTGTTCTTTTACTAACAATGAGAGAAATGTTACTGTTATTTTATTAAATGACATCATTGAAATTGTTTTTAATAAAAACTTGAGGGTGAATCTTGAGGACTGAATAATATGGAATGGCTTTTAATATCTGGTCACTAGTGCTTTATTGAATATATGATTATTGGTAGAGATATTACTATACCATCTGTGAGAATCGATTTCGCTCTGTCAAACTTTGTAAAACGAGTTTAGAGATCAACTGCTCATTATAATTGCTTTAATGAGACACTGATTACCAAGTCCAATCAGTTACACAATTTTTCTTTTGTATTTAATAAACACAGGTTACTGTTTCTGATTGATTCTACGTTGTCCAAAAATAAATAAATTCTATTAGTGAAATCATTCTATTCTTATACAATCCAACATGCTTCGATACATGTAACTGGAAGAATCTTATGATGAATCAAACATCATTTGACACAGAGAATTTTAATGATTTTTGGACATCAAATAGTTTTGGATCATATAGAATTTTATCATTGCAGACAAGAGAAGTCTAATCGAGTCTCAAAGAAACTACTCCGTGATTACCAATGAAGATCTTTATAAATAGCCGAAATACTACTGAAAGTAATCGACCGAATCTAACCATCATCTGTCCCGGAATCTTACAACTCGTTTGATAAGATCCAACGTCGCTAACTGATATAGATTTGTAAGACCAGATAAAATGGTCTAGAAAATCATGGTTTCAGTTACTTTACACAAAATCTTATTTTAAAATGCTTGAACGATCTCATTTCCACGTAAGATTTTATGTGATCTTGTGATAATATCTTATAAGGCATCAAGATATTTCAAGAATCTTGTCATACAACTTAGCGTAAGATTAATGAGACTGATTTTTTTGTACTTTTTCTGTCTGATCTCAAAAACCGTAACTACTTAGGTCGTATAAAAAGTTCAGATTTTACTTTATTAAATGTTGAAAATAGTCACCATGATTATTTATACAAAGTTCTATCCTCTCTAATAGTTTAATATCAAAAGTTTTTTTAAATTCGTCTTCTGGAATATTTTTTATTAGCTTGGAGACGGCACGAGCCAATGATTTTTCAGTTGGTTGATCAGTTAAATTCTATTTGATGTAATCACTTAGCCAATAATCACACGATGCAAGGCCAAGTAAATATGATGGATGTGGAATTATATTGATACCTTCTTCTGTTAAATAATTAATAACATCTGAATGACGCTAGGGTGGAGCATTGCCATGAAGGAATTTTATACCTTTAATGTCATATGACTTTCTTCGTTTCCGTGTTTCTTTGACAACAGGCTTGAAGCAATTTTCTATATAATAGTCATGATCTATAGTCTCATCATTATCAACAGCATTTATAAGAACAGGACCATTTGACTGAAAGAATATAGAAAATAAATTTTTCGGTTCAAATTTGCTTCGACGAACGATAGCACGTAGTGATTCACCTTCACCAATCCAGGTTTTATTTGTTAACTTGTGTTGATTCCGCCTATGGTAAATCCACGTCTCATCACCTGTAGAAATATCACATAATCGCCAGAAACCATTACGAAATTTTGCTAAATTTTCATGACAAAGTCGAACTCGTTCTTCTTTTTGTTCATCATTCAGTTGACGAGGTATCCAACGAGATGTAAATTTTTTCATCTTAAGGTAATTGTGGAAAATTTGTTCTATTGTACCAACTCCGCACGTAAACTCGAAATTTGGAGCTCACTTACGCATGCATATTTTCTTCATCGTTTGGAGTCCATGTTTTATTCTTTCGTACAGATAGACTTCTTGAAACGAGTTAATCAATTGAAACAATTATAATTGTTTTAATAACTAATGACTAATTAATTACTACTCAAACAATCTCTCCTAAACTAATTATTTGATCGATAATTAATGGTAATTCACCTGAAAAATGAACTAATCAGCAATAATTCAGTTAAGTACACTGTAAAAAATAGGTGCTCTACCAAATTCTGAAGGTTTGGTACTGTTTTACGAAACAATTTTAAGTTCCATGGCATAAAAATCGTTTCGTAGTTTTCATACAGAGCTTTTTTAGATTCCGAAAATTGTAGAGAGTTTCAAAGTTTTACTATAAAACCCTGTAGAAGTTCCGTGCATCCTATACTAAACTTTCGATAGCTTCGTATCTTTCGGGCAAGATCCTTGATAGTTCCGTATAATTTCTACGAAACTGCCAACGATTTCGTAACATATATACTGAACGTTTAGATAATCGGAGAAACTGCTAATGGGTTCCTTTAAGATATATGAAACCATTGATAATATCGAAATCGTTCAGAAGGTTTTATGTAGCATATGTGAAACCGCTGACAGCTTCGGAAACTTTCACACACTTTATCCAAAACTTCGGGTAGTTTCGGAAATCATCCAAAAATTTCGTATATTTTATGTGAAACCTTTGATGGTTCTGAAACTGATTCAAAGGTTTGGAATATTATATGTGAAATCTCTAATAGTTCTATAATTCATCGGAAAATTACATGCATTACCTACAAAATCTTTGACAGTTTCGTAGTTCATCTAAAGACTTGATATGCTTTCTGCGAAACTTTCTCTGACTTTTAAAGCTCATCTATAGGTTTGGTAAAACTTCTACAAAACCTTTCATAGGTTCGTACCAAACCTACATGTCTACTACTTATTCACCGTTTTGCTTTGTGGCCTTACTATGTATACAAGCATAACAGAATTCTATAAAACCCTTATTTGATTACAACATTCATAACAATTGTTTATCAGATTGTTCTTTTTAGTAAAGGAGAATTTAACAGTTGTTTCATTATTAAATATGCAATTCTGAATAAATCGTAGCATTAAACAATCATCCATTATGTAGTTGAATAGAATTAGAGGCATACAACATAGAAATCTGTGAAACATTTACCGTGCACTATTGGTTGCAAAAGATAAGAAAGAAATATATTATATATATATATTCAAAATTCTGAATTCTGCAACTGCTGGCAGATTCGAGTCCTGCTCTAATTTCGTAATTCTCATCAAATAGTCGTGCGCACTATTTGAAGCATGTCAATGTGGATATTCAACACAGATTTATTTATACTATTGCCACATGGACAGATAAACTGAAGGGTTATTATATTCTTCTTTCTCAAATATTCCTATCTAACTATCACACCCTCAAGATATTCATTAATCTAGAAGAACAATACCATCTGAAAAAACCGATTTGAGACTATTCAATTATAGAACTCGTAGTTCATTTAGAAATACAATGACGTACTTTGAAAAACTTCTCATGTGATGATTATTTTACATTGTGCTCAATCATTTATGTGAGGTTTAAATTAAAGATGATGTCTAAACACTTTTCAGTTTCATTTCTCAAAAAAGGGCAATCAAAATTCTTGTTCTTAAGGCCATTCCTTGTACTTTTTTCTTCATTGCTCAATATTCGAATACTAATACTTACCTAGTTGATGATGTCATGATAGCATACTAATTTTCGTATTTATAACTGAAAACTATTCTAGATTAGAATTTTATTTTTGTAAAGCATTTTAAACTGATTTATTAGAAACTATTCTAATAGATTTTTGATTATAAATCCATAACTGATTCATCGTCACTGCTCATGTCAGTAAGTAGTTGATTGTTCTCAGTAAGTAATTTTCTTGGTGTATCATATTTTTCAATGAGACCATCGTTCATAATAACAATTTTATGACAATCCATAACTGTATTCAGACGATGTGCAATGATTAAGACAGTATGATTCGTGAATTTTTCACGTAGAATTTGTTGAATTAATTCATCAGTTTTTGTATCAACATGCGCTGTTGCTTCATCGATTAGTAAAATTTTACTTGGTTTCAAAATTGCTCTTGCTACACACATTAGTTGACATTCGCCAACACTAAAATTACTTCCATATTCTGCGACTTGTATGTTTAGTTTATCATTTAAATTTTCAATCTTTGTTTTTAATTGAACTGCTTCTAAAACATCCCATAATTGTTCATCAGTATAATGACTAAATGGATCTAAATTATATCTTAATGTATTACTAAATAATACGGGTGATTGTGGAATGATATTTAAATTTGATCGTAAATCATTCAAACTAATTTTATTAATATCAACTCCATCAATTAGTATTTTCCCATGTGTTGTTGATTTATCCGTAAAACGGAAAAGTGCTTGAAAAATAGACGATTTCCCAGCACCTGTTCGTCCGATAATACCAATTTTATTGTGTGGTTCAATTTGTAAATTAATACCTTTTAATACAGGTTTGAGTTCTGAACGATAGCTTAGTTTATACTCATCGAATTCAATTCTTCCTTCAATTGGCCAGTTAGATGGTGGGTCTAATTCTTCTTTGTAAAAACCTGGTTCTGGAGGAATATGAGAATATTCATCGATTCTCTCCGCACTAATCATATAGTTTTCAGTTTCAGCCAATCGACGCACTCCTCCTTGAAAAAGATCCAATAAGTTAATAGCATACGATAAACCTAATGCTACAGATGATGCATCGATGTTCTGACGTAAGATTACTGATAAAATTGCTATTAAAAATGTTATACAACAAGTCATTAAATCTAATAGCAAACCAAACCATCTAGTCAACGCAATGAATATGAATAATGCACGTGTATTTCCATTAACTTTATCGATAAATATATTAAGAAAATCATCTTCCACTTTGAAAGTTCTAATAGTCATTAATCCATTTAATGATGAAGAAAATAATGCATAAATCGGACTTCTACTTATACTTTCTAATCGTTTTATTTCTCGACTTATTCTTACATAAATTCGTCTTAACCAAAAAAATATTGGAATAATAATAATCAATATTAATAATACCCATGGATTTGCAATGCCAATAATAACAATACTTCCTAATACCATGATTAATGATTGAATTGCATCAAAAAATACAAATGGTAATAATTCATCAAGAACTTGTTGATCTTTACTAAATCTATTTAATATTCGACCAACTGGATTACTCTCATAAAATCTCAATGAACTGTATAAAACACCTTTCAACATATTGTTATGAAATACAGATGCTCCACGTAGAATAATATGGAAAAAATAATCAGCTCGAAGTATTGCCATTAGCAATGTGCCCATTACCAATCCTAAATACACATATAGATACTGACTTTGTCGTTGCTCTTCTCCCACTTTTGATGACCATATACTTAACCATTTGTTAGTTGCATCATAAACGCCTTGACCTAACAACATTAAAAAAATTAATAATATGAAACCAGTCCAACCATAACTAGCAGTAAATAATTTTAACCAAACATAACCACTCACTGTTCCACTGACAGACGTTTCTTCTATAACAATACTACTTTTATCAATAGTTTCCGATGATTTTATAGAAGCATCATCATCATCATGATCGTGTGTACGATTTACATGTTTTTGTTGATTTTCGTAATATTGTTTAACTTTATCTATTATTAGTAATTCATCGAATAAACCTTGTTTTTCGATTTTGCCATGATCTAATAAAATACAATGATCGAATTCAGATAAAAATTGTAATTGATGTGTAACGAGTAAACGTGTTTTATCATTTAAAATACCTCCGTTACTGATACATTGTTGGAAAAGTTTTTTGGCAACATTTGGATCAACAGCTGCTAGTGGATCATCAAATAAATAAATATCAGCTTCAGTGTATAAAGCTCGAGCAAGTGAGACACGAGCTTTTTGTCCTCCACTCAAATTAACTCCTTTTTCACCTATGACTGTCGAATCACCAGCTGGAAATGATTGTAAATCAGTAATTAAACAGCATGATTTCAATATACGTTCATATTTTTCTTTATCAAAACTTTTACAAAACAAAATATTTTCACGTATTGTACCAGCAAATATCCATGGTGATTGAGATACATATGCAATTTTACCATATATCTTACTATTACCTTCAACAAGAGACATTTCACTAAGTATTGCTGCTAATAAAGATGATTTACCAGAGCCTGTTGCTCCTATAACACCAACTAATGAACCAGCATTCAAATTCACATCAATTTCGATTAGTTGAGCCGATTGCATCGAACCCCATGTGAACGAAGCTCGATCCATTACTATACTACCTGGTATACGTTTATGAGTGTCTGTAGAATGCTCTTCTAATGTTTTTTCACGAGTTTGTTTCGATAAATTCATGAATTGATTAATACGTTTTGAAGCTACTAGACTTTCACTTAATGTTTCAATAGCCAAAGGAAAACCAGAAGTGATCTGATTTCTTATTATTCCAAAAAATGTTAAAATTGTAAATATATTTGCACTAGATAATGTTTGACCCATCAACCAATTTCCACCAAATGTTGCTAATGAAACTAATGATACTGATGAAAAATAAATAGCCATATTAATTGCTCGAATTCGATTCGCTTTATGAATACTTTGAAATTCTTTTTTTCTTGTCTTATGAACAACTGCTTCCAATGCTTCTTCCCATCGATACATTTTAACAATTTGACCACCAACTAATATTTCATTAGTTATTTTTACACGTTCATCAGTCCATCGCATGGTATTTTTTCTGTATGTTCCAAATTTTTTACTGAAAAATAATTGTAATGGTATTTGCAATAAGAATACAGCGTAACCAAACAAAGTTGGAATACCAATTTGATTCCAAATAATACCAAAGACAACAAGTGCTTCAATTGGTGTAGCCCATAAATGATGAATATATTTATATAGTTCTTCAAATTTACTGACATCATTTGAAATTAAATTCATCATTTGACCTGTTGTCGTTTCGATAATTGCTCTTGTTGGTAATGATAATACTCGTTTATAAATAAGAGATGAAAGTGCAACGCGTATTTCGATTCCTATTCGTGCTGCACGAAAAAAAAATTGATGATGCATCAATGCTTGTAAACTTGCTGAAAGTCCTAATCCAATAGCATATAGATAACCCACATATGAAGGTCGATTTGAATCATTGATATTAAGAATGACTTCTCTTATAAATAAAGGTTGAGCTATTTTTAAACCAAGGTATGGAATCAGCAATAGACCAAGTTTTAAACTCTCTTTCCACACTGTTTTTGCAACTATGTTCCATGTATCAATGCGTTTGTGTTTATTTTCATAGTTTTCCCATACCGTTTCGAGTTTCTTTAATAATCGACTACATTCATCAGTTGGTGATACATCGAATAAATCATCGTCAGTCAATTTACGTTTATTACCAATATTCAAAATTGGATTTAACCACCAGAAAAACACTACATAAATCCATCGTATCCAAGACGACTCAGCCCAATCTAGTCGACACGGCTTCCGATGACTAGATGAAATTGGAACAGAAAGATCTTTGTTATCTGTTGTTGTTGCTATCCCATTATTCGTTATTGGTAGGTTATTGTCATTGATCGGATGTACAGAGTAATTCATAAGAATCTTTACGATTTCTATTTCAGAACAGAATAAGAGAAAGGTGAAACAAAGATTATTCAGTAAGTCAAAGAACGAAGATGATTGGTAAGAAAATCTATCCTATTCAGCTGATGTTAGTTAAGTCTTTAAACAAAATATATACCGGGTGATATAGATGTTCATTTTGAGTATAGAAAAAAAAACATCAGAATATATTAGTAGGAATTTCGAGACATATGCAAAATAAAATGTGCAGAAACATTTGGAGACACCCAGAAAATTCAATCTGCATTTAGAGAAAGAAAGCGTATTCAGTTTCAAACTAGGCATGCACCGAACCGGAACTTAAGTTCGGAGTTCAGGTTCGGTTTCTCCGAAACCCGTTAGTTTCTCTTTTACATGATTCCAATTCTTCATATTTTTAGATCATTTATATTACTGTCGACAAGCATATTACAACCGATTTTGAAATCTCGTTCTTTGGCTTATTTCCACATCGTTTTACCAATTGATCAAAGCCAAACCCGATCCTGAAGTGGAACCAGTGGGGCTCGGGAAGACTACGAAAGTATTTATTGACATCTGTACTATAGTTTCTCCTTTTTTGGTGGGTGGGACTAGAGAAGACTTGAGACAACTAAGGAATTATTCATTCAAATCTATACCTCAGTGTCCCACTCCCAATCAAAAGAGAAGACTATGAGCTTAATAGTAATGAATACTAGCAATGAATAAATCATAGGCCTTCCTAGATTGACCCACGATAGTATAGAGAGTGTTTGGTAGTGGTTTGTAATTTGGAAGGTTGTAGAAATGGTCTTATGAAGGAAGCCCATCAACTATTTAATCGCTTCTAAGTCGAGACCATGTGCATCATGTAGTCCCTAATGAGCTATGGATACCATGAAAAGAGTTCGAGTTTTTAGCGTATTGTTGAGGAAATATTGCACGTTTTCCGTGCTTTTTAATAGACGGCTGAACCCTCTCAGGAACACTAGGAAAACTGATTTTTGAATTTCAAGTTCGAATTTTGTACAGAGATAGGACTTAATATGAATAGTTTATTGTGAAAGTTTCAGATCTTTTCGTTGTCCCTATCATAAGATACGACTATGATAAAAGCGCGTCTTTTACGTTGCTCACATACATGAGAAGATTCAATATCTGTATTTCAGAATAGGAGCAAATCAAAAGATTTGAAACTTTCATAATAAACTATTCCTATTAAGTCATATCTCTGCGAAAATTTGTTCTTGAGGGGACTCTAGCCTTCTATTAAAAAATGCTGTAAAAATCTCGTTAGAGTCTCATGCATTATATCATACAGGCTAACCTGTATAGATTATTTTGAGTATTTAAAAGCTGACTTTTAAGCTGGAGAACGTCTGTTTGGACCTGGATATATTATGAAGGGTATTGCTGTTTTCAGATCCCCTTGCCCCTCATCTCTCAAAGAAAGTCGTATCGATTGTGTTTTTCAAAATTCAGTTTGAAATAAAAAGGATCATAAACAAGTCACTACTTCAAAACAAAAGTTACTATTGATCAGAGAGATAAAGGGTAACTTAAACAGTGTACAGGAAATAGGATGAAAAGACGTTGAAACAATTATTAGAGGCGACCATGATCGAGAATCGAAGTGCACATTTAGTGACAAAAGCCCTATTTACATAGAAAGAAGAAAGAAGTATCAAGGGTGACCACAGTAAAAAGATCGAACGATGATTCTCTTGCTTGTTATATAGTGAATCGTTTTATTTTCTTAGACCATAAATTTGTGATAAGAAATGAATGACGATCAACGAGTGTTTTTATATTACTACTTGGTTCGTATTCATTGCGAAATAAACGAAACATGATCAACAATGCAACTAATTCAATAAACAACTTGATAGATGCGATGATTAATCAATCTCTGATAGTAGCGTGGCCAAGAAAGTTCATCCTTCTCAATTAGCTACTCTACTAGCTTCTGCTGAATGTGACTAGGAGAAGAATGTTACCTGGTAACGTAACTTGTGAGCAACGATAACTTCTCTCCCCTAGAAAAAGAACTCGCTCTGAATTATGATTGGTTGAAAAAATCTACCGGTGAGATTATAGTAAACTTTTTCTCTCTTATCTTGAGGGTGAGTGTGAGACAAGCAGCCATGATCGCGATTTTTAACGTGCGTAAGGGATTCATCAGTTAGCTTTAACTCTGCTATGATTATTCGAATAATCGTATTATTAAGAAAATAGAATCATAAATAAACTGCAATAATCTATACGTAAAGGACTTGACCTTCTAAAGATTCGCTTAGCTTTCTCGCAGAAATCGTGTTTCTAAACTACTGGCAGGCTATTCATTTACAAAATTAAAAAACCGAAGTTAGATTCAAGTTCCTCAACCTCAGCTGCCTTTGACCAAACTTCATAAAAGCAAATACTTTTTGTTAAAAATTTGTCGTTTGTTTAAAATTTTGAGCTTCAAAAAATTTTTATGCAATTGACTTCAGATTCGAGCTCTTTGACCTCGATTACCGTTCACTCAACCCTTACAAAAAAAGTGATCCTTTGTGTAAAAAAAATGGATCCGAAAAAAATTTTTAAAAAACTCACCTCAGATTTGAACTCCCCGCTCTCTGTTACCCTTTGATCAAGTTTTATAGAAAATATTAATAAAATGTTTGTTTGACTTTTTGCGGACATACAAGCAAGCAAACAATTTATGTTTCTAAGACTCTTCTCTACGAGAAGAAGAATATTATACTATGTCGCATACCATACGATTCATCTCTTTCAAAACGAATCACTCGATGCTAGTGTGTTGCGTTCACATTAAAATCACGGTCACGATCACGCGTGACCGTGATCGAGCGTGATTAGATTCCTTTGGCTTGTATTTAATTGCTCAGTATTTTATACCAAATGCTCATTATTTTATGCTCAGTAACAAAAAACTTTTTTGCTCAGTAGACACTTATTTTTGCGTTCAGTAAAAAATTTGATTTTGCTCAGTAAATAGTTTTAAAAGCTCAGTAATTCATTTAAAAAGATTTGGTAATTTAAGAGTATGGGTATGTGCGTTCATCTCCCTGAACAGTATAACAGTCACAAAAATTACCTGGACTCGCATTTCCAGCTCCAATTTTGGTTACTAAAATGAGAAAAAAAAGCGGTTCCGGCTCAACTTTCAGAAAATCATAAAAAATCAAAACTCTTAATTATCAGACGGATATGAAAATTTTATGATGTATTTGGGAAATTTTTCATTATTGAATTGTTGATATTGAAGCCGCTACATATTTCAGTATTCAACAAAACAATATTTCACAGCTGTACCAAAATGTTTAATCTCAACAATGAAAAAATGTAAATTTTTCCCTTTAGATTTAAGAATTTTTGTCCAGATCCGAGTATTTCAGCGTTCGAATTTCTTTAACGACTCCTAACCGGTTTTCAACGGCTTTAGTCCTCACTTGTTTCTCAGTTTCTCCCTTTTTTGGGAACACTGAACTACACCTTCCAGAGAGTAGCATTCACACTCTACAATCGAGCCTACAGTTATAGTCAAACACCATACTTTACCTTCTATTCCACACCCGCAAAGCACTAATTTACTAAGCAGATAATAGTTACCGAACACTAAATTTTATACTGAGAGTTTGATTTATTTACTGAGAATTCCGTACATAATACTGAGAAAAAGTTATACTGAGCATTTACATAAAAATACTGAGAATTTACAATAAAATACTGAGCATTTAATTTGTTTCCGATTCCTTTTTCGTGATCGTGATCACAATAAAAAAAGTCTATAATCACGACTTTACCTCCAAGTACAAAATCTCAAGTATTTATTTACCATCTTAGCGTTCACATTAAAATCAGAAAACTATCTGATATTTGGAATGAATTGTCAACAAAAAAAATAATAAAGCATACAATTAAATTTAAAAAAAGCTTGTCAGCACAGTTCCATTGCGGCTAAAATGTGGAACTCACATATTCATATAAGCTCAGAGCTGTGTTGAAATTTTTTATAAGGTTATTACTCTATATTGATAGATGTATATATGAAGCGAAGCTTTAGGTGAAAGAGAACGATGATAGACCATAGCAATCATTTATCATGTCATGTCTACTATAATGGGGAGATGTTTCCAATGGAAGGCGTTTGTAATGGGACTTGTCTGTAATGGCATCTGTCTGTAAGGGGGAGCCCTAAAAACCTCGACTTAAAACTTACACTCACTCTTTTTCTTCAAAAAAATACGTGAGTTCCACAAAATAGTTGTTCATATGGTACTTGTAACCAAAAAAAGCAATCGTTCATCTACTACTTTTAAAAAAACAAACAAAATATATCCACTAGCTGAATATAATAGTTTTCTCTGTGATCGTGATTGATAAAAGGACTTCGTGATCGTGAGTGTGATCACGAACTCTTTTTTGTCGTGATCGTGATCATGAGCGTGATTACGAACTCTTTTTTGTCGTGATCGTGATCGTGATCAAAAATGACAATCACGCAAAACACTACACAGCAATTATATCGCCGTGTGCCTTGACTATTCCTGGCAAGAGTACCGCTGTCATAACAGTGGCATTCTCGCTCCCTGTGATGCTCGATACAAAACGCATTCCAGTCTACTCTGGCTATATTAACATTCACGGCAGTAATAATGAGAGTTTTCATTTGCCCTATGCTGGCATTGGATGCGATATGAAGCAAGTCATGGTCACATTCTTTAACGATGTTTTACCCTGTATCTCAAATTCATCCAATAGACTGCTTAAACCTATCGATAAGAATGCAATATTCAATGTTACCAATGATGTACCAATGTTCATCTGGCGATTTAACTTCGGATCGGCTTTTGTACGACTCGATGTTCTCGGAAATGGTAATCAAACTGAGGCCCTCAGTGTCAATATTCTAGACAGTGTTCCTGGTTTTCCTTTGCATCATGGTGAGCGAAATCCTCATGGAACGTTTAATAGACCCGATTCTTATGCACACTGGAATGGAACACTTAGCACTGGTGTTCGAGTGCCAGCCGGTAACTACAGACTCTTATATCGAGCTCTGAAGATTTTTGGAGATCAAAACAACAACAACGACTATGAGAGTTGGACGAGCCCTGTTTTTGGTATCGTTTACTAGTCTGAACTATAAGTCTTCTCTAGTATAAATTGTCGTCTACATCAAAAACTTTAATATTTTTTACAGGATCTTTAGTATCATTCTGTGCCTTTTTTCCTTTATTTCTATTCTCGTTGTTTTTCTGTTGTATGTGAGTTATAACAATTAAGAGGACCTGAAAAATGTTTGCCTTCATCTTTAATTGCTCTTTATGTTCTGTATATAGTTGCTTTTTTTTATAATACAGGATAATAATCATTTACTAAGTAATTTTTCACATTTCTGATGCAAAGATCACATTTTTATCAATTATATTTTATCTAACTACACTTTATGACTTTTATAATGCATCCTATTTATTCTCTAAAGACTGTGAAATGTATTGGTACTTGAAGATATTTCATTAGTGATTGTATAGAGATCAATGTTCCTTACGAAATATGATTGAACAATAACAAGTGAAAAGTAAATTTTCTATCGATTATATCACTCTGGATGTTCATCAATACTTACTGATTTTATAGAAAAGGAGTAGCATGATGGTTGCCAAAGATGAAAGACTTCAAATATTGCCCATGTTCAGAACCTAGCTTTTTCCTGTTTGAGCCCTTTGTAGGCTCGGATATCAGAAGAAAAATTATTCATATTTATGTAATTCGATCGCTTGAAATAGATTTTTTTCTAAACCAATATCCGACTTCGGCTGGATCGGGTCATTGTTCGAAATAGTTTTATGCGCAAAAGTTATTGTTTTTTTGTGTCTGGAAACTCGACTCCGGTATATGAGAAAGCTTAGTACGACAAGAACTGATCTATCTTTATACTCTTTTCTCTCATTTTCTGTTTTCCCTTCATCGATATGAGAGAATATCGTATAGCAACTACTACGATTTCACGTACACAACATTCGAGTATAGGATGTTTTTCTAGATGAAATATTGAGACAAATATAAAATTAAGAAAGAACAAAATACACACATAAATAAATATTACATGTTATGGTAGAATTACATTTAGTCATATCATTTGTAATCTGATAACATAATGATATACGATTTTTCAGAAGATATTGACATGGTCCCTTAGCTCAGCTGGTTAGAGCGCCGTGCTAATAACGCGGAGGTCATGAGTTCGATCCTCATAGGGACCAGATTTTTTTTTCTTTCACTATTCTTTTTAATTTTTAAAAATGATTGAAATATATACTTATGAAATTATTTTCTTTCTGAGTATGTCACAAAAATCTTTATGATTGAGTAATACTAACTATAACGCATGTTTCTTGTTCTTTTACTAACAATGAGAAAATTGTTACTGTTATTTTATTAAATGACATCATTGAAATTGTTTTTAATAAAAACTTGAGGGTGAATCTTGAGGACTGAATAATATGGAATGGCTTTTAATATCTGGTCACTAGTGCTTTATTGAATATATGATTATTGGTAGAGATATTACTATACCATCTGTGAGAATCGATTTCACTCTGTCAAACTTTGTAAAACGAGTTTAGAGATCAACTGCTCATTATAATTGCTTTAATGAGACACTGATTACCAAGTCCAATCAGTTACAAAATTTTTCTTTTGTATTTAATAAACACAGGTTACTGTTTCCGATTGATTCTACGTTGTCTAAAAATAAATAAATCCTATAAATGAAATTATTCTATTCTTATACAATCCAACATCATTTGACACAGAGAATTCTAATGATATTTTGACATCAAATAGTTTTGGATCATATAGAATTTTATCATTGCAGACAAGAGAAGTCTAATCGAGTCTCAAAGAAACTACTCCGTGATTACCAAAGAAAATCTTTATAAATAGCCGGAATTCAGTGGCGGATCTAGGAATTTTGTGAATGGGGACGATTTTTTATTTGCGTCAGAGGTAGTATGAATTTTAGTTTTCTGATTTCATTGTAACCAGTAGCGCAACCCGTAAAAAAGGCTAGAGAAGGGAGGCTCAGGCTCCACTGTGGACAGCCAGACGGCAAAATTCTTTTGCTTGAATCCATATTTATTTGTTATTAAAAAACCTTTGTTCAAAAACGTTTTAAAAAAAATACTGAAAACCTTTTTTTTTGTTCTTGACATTTCCCTACTGTCCGTCAAACTTTCCTTCGCCAAGAATACCCAGCCATCAGATATGAGGGAGAATAAAGTGTTTTATACCAAGTAAATTGTTTCTCAATGTTCTTGTCTACACTGTTATTTGGGCAATATCCCGCAGTGAAAAAATTTTTCTCTTCTTAGATTCTGAAATTTCTAACAAGAAAATAACGGTATAAAAAAATACTTTTTCATTTTTGTCTATAGGAGCATGTCGCCGAAGGTGGCACCTTTTTTGGAACAGAATTAAAAAAAGTTTGACCAAAAGCACGTTTTAGAGATGACAAGAGCAAAATTACACTATTCATTATAAGTTCAACCACCAAAGGCAACTATGCTTTCGATCGTCATGTTACAAGTAGAAGATGAACGCAAAACGTATATGAGTCTTTCTATTGTCCAAGTCACACAGAAATAAAGGAACATTCTTCCAGATGCTAAGCTGAAATAACGAAAAGAATGATCAAATTGAAAATTCATGGAAAAGCGCTAGATCATGAGACGAGAAGTTTTTAAAAATACAAGACACATATGCATCAAAAATTCGTTTTCTAAGGAATTTTTCTTCGAGTTTTACATTTCTCACGGTAACGATGCTTCCTATTATGAATAACCTGCATGTGTTCTCTTATCATTACGGAAGACAAAGATAATTTCCTTTACTTATGGGAGAAGAAATCTTTCTAGGGAGGGGGGAGCTCCCTATAGCACCTCTCTGGTTACGCCAATACTTATTACCTTGTTTAGAAACATACGTTGTGACTAAATTCATTTGAAATAATTTAAGAAACAAACTGAGTAGGAACGAGCAATACGTTTATTTATTCTATTCAAGAAACAGCGGATCGATCATTCTTCTTCAATCAGTCGTAAACATAATTTTTGTTACTATATAGGAAGATACGACATATTTTAGACGGCCTTTTTAAAGGAAACAATAACTAATTTGTATTTAAAATGCCCTGTAGGTTATCTATAGAAGAAGATAACACTTGCGAATAATGCCGAAATATCTTCATCGTTTTCCCTTAATCGCGTGATATAACAACAAAGAAAAAGGATAAAGAAAATAAATAAATTTCAGTACATTTTTTTCTTTCTCCGTAGTGTCATTATAGAAGTAATTGATAGGGCAAGAAAGATTAAAGTATCGTAGCAATTTAGAGTGTACAATCGATATATGCATAAAATATTCGTGTGCATTCATGCACATCTAGATATAGGATACAAATCGAAAATAAAGATTTTATACGGTGCACGTATATATGGACAAGTGCGACAAATTATATTAAAGTGCTATATGCATCAAATGTTGACTGAATTCAATAAAGATTATATGTAAAATTTGTAATCAGCCTATTGAGATCAATGTTTAAAGAAAATCGGCCAATTCTTAATCAGTTTTTAGATTTTTTAAGGATTTCTTACGAAAACTTGCTAAAAATACAGAATACGACAATTTTTCATTGAAAGATATATCATTTGCTTATTATTTTTGAGTTTAGCAAAGCACAAAATGACTAAATAAAGACGTTGTTTGCATGTAAATCTGCTTAAATAAATCGATTTTTTTCTGCAACACAAAGATAAATTTATTAATCAACCCAGTTATCACATTTATATGATCATTAAGACTTTTAGATGCGGAAAGCATAAATTTTTTTCCCATGAATGCATTTATGGAATGGGGTCGATCGCCACCAGTGCAGCCCCCTAAATCCGCCACTGCTATTAGTCCCACGCATCCTTGAAAATTTGGTGTGCATACAGGTGGCGTCACCTTCCATTGTTCCTTCAGCAGAAAAAGAAGAGCGCTAGTAGTCTGGCACCACCACTACCTGTATCTCATGAAGAAAATATTTTCAAAATGAAATATTTTGATTGTGTTAGTTTCATAATATGCTCTATCGATTTAGGATAGAGAGAAAAAAATAAATTTTGACAGATGCCGACGATGATCGGTTTTCTCATAGACTCTCTTGTAAAATCAGGAGACACACATGTTCGGAAAAAAATTTGCAGAGCATTTTTGCAATTTGATTTTAGAAAATATAGATTTTCCAACGAGTTCCACGTTGCCCGATTTAGCTGTAAGTTTTCTTTTGTGATACCTTTACCTAGATCTCAGACATAATTTTGAGCTTTTCGGACAATTTCACGTTTTTCTTTTTTATAAATGAACATGACTAATTTTATCTTTGGAGGATACTTCGAAGAATCTGTGGTAAAAACTTTAGCCTGATTGGATAAAGTTACAGGATTGTAGATTCATTTTTTAACGGTTCTATGGATAGGTCATTATAATGATTTTCTATGACATAAACAAGTTTGTTTTAACAACTTTTCAGAAAGCTTAAATAAAAAATTAACGGCAGATCGGCAGGTCAATATCCTTTCTACTTTTAAAGCACATTAACAGGAAATAAATTTTATTCATGATAGTTCATCATCCTTGTTTAATCCATCTTTCGTTAAATCTAAGATATTTTATTGTATCTCCATTATATGTATAGACTAAATGAATATCATTATCATCACTTCCACTCCAAAAACTTTGTAATAATGATGGATATGAATATTCTCCAATATGTGTCTTATCATCATCATCATGAATTTGTACATCTCTTTTATATGGCCATGTCATTCCATTATCATATGAAAGTGCAACTGTTAATGGTGATCTTGGGTGTGTTTGATTAAGATTATTAAATGCCATAATAACAGCACCATTTTTTAATGTATATACTTCAATTGCTGCATTATTATTTGGTAAACTTGTTGGTTTTGGTGTTGTCCATGTTAATCCATCATCATCACTATCAGCGTAATAAATTGATATTGCATTTTCATCACGAAAAAATGCTCGTAATTGTGAAGAATTATTTAAACGAATGATTGTTGGTTGAATAAGATAATCACTTTCTTTTATATCGGTACGAATTAATTCCGATTTTCTTGATGATAATCGAAGTAAAAATGAAGAGTCAACATCTGGTGAAGAGTTATAACATGGAATGATGATACCATCATTATTCAATGTAGGAATAATACGATTACGATCAA